>JXSR01S019265.1:47102-63484 GCA_000969725.1 Ophiothrix spiculata | reverse complement strand
GGGGGGGGGGGGCTTACACTTGATTTTCTAAATAGCCTAACTATACATAAGTTTGAGCATGAACCAACACAAGAGAGACATGAAGGCCAGCGCCAGGGCAAGTCAGGGGTTTTTACACCAAAATCTCTACCATCAAAATCGTGTAGGGGATTTTGAACGCTATGGTGGGTAAATGAGGTGGGACAGGCTATAGTAAACAAATATGTTTCGAATGTTGTGGCGAACTGTATCAAACCAGGCCAAGTGCAGTATCCCATATAAGATACCACCACGCAGTAACACGAAAGAACAAAGATGGCCGCAATTCCACTGTTGCATTTAAATTTGATAAAAATCCGAAGTTTATACTGATGAAATACACTAATAATTGATGTGTATACACTGCAGATTTTAGGGTATATAGTTTCGCGCCATAGACTTTCTATACAAAATGTTGCCCTTTTTTTCACTGTAATCCCACAGGGGGGGGGGGGCTTACTCTTGATTTTCTAAATAGCCTAATTATACATAAGTTTGAGCATGAACCAATGCAAGAGAGACATGAAGGCAGGCACCAGGGCAAGTCAGGGGTTTTTACACCAAAATCTCTACCATCAAAATCGTGGAGGGGGATTTTGAACGCTATGGTGGGTAAACAGGGTGCGAGGGGGATTTTGAACGCTATGGTGGGTAAACAGGGTGCGAATTCTTTGATTTTTTTTGCATAGCAACAACTGCTATACAATATTTGCTTTGCATAGCAAGTTCAAAACTTTGTATAGCAGTTTTTTGCTATACAAAATGTGTTTTGTATAGCACATTTTTGCTATTCAAAATGTTTTGAATAGCTTTTTTTCGCTACAGGGGTTGTTGCTAATTCTAAAAGTGCATCATTCTATTGATTTCACTGTAATCCAACATGTTGTAATCCCACGGGGGGGGGCTTACTCTTGATTTTCTAAATAGCCTAATTATACATAAGTTTGAGCATGAACCAATGCAAAAGAGACATGAAGGCCAGCGCCAGGGCAAGTCAGGGGTTTTTACACCAAAATCTCTACCATCAAAATCGTGGAGGGGGAATTTGAATGCTATGGTGGGTAAATGGGGTGGGACAGGCTATATTAAACAAATATGTTTCGAATGTTGTGGCGAACTGTATCAAACCGGGCCAAGTGCAGTATCCCATATAAGATACCACCACACAGTAACACGAAAGAATAAAGATGGCCGCAATTCCACTGTTGCATTTAAATTTGATAAAAATCCGAAGTTCGTACTGATGAAAAACACTCATAATTGATGTGTATACACTGCAGATTTAAGGGTATATAGTTTCGCACTCCATAGACTTTCTATACAAAATGTTGTAATCCCACAGGGGGGGCTTACTCTTGATTTTCTAAATAGCCTAATTATACATAAGTTTGAGCATGAACCAACGCAAGAGAGACATGAAGGCCAGCGCCAGGGCAAGTCAGGGGTCATATAAGATACCACCACACAGTAACACGAAAGAACAAAGATGGCTGCAATTCCACTGTTGCATTTAAATTTGATAAAAATCCGAAGTTCGTACTGATGAAAAACACTAATAATTGATGTGTATACACTGCAGATTTTAAGGTATATAGTTTCGCGCTCCATAGACTTTCTATAAAAAATGTTCTAATCCCACAGGGGGGCTTACTCTTGATTTTCTAAATAGCCTAATTATACATAAGTTTGAGCATGAACCAACGCAAGAGAGACATGAAGGCCAGCCCCAGGGCAAGTCAGGGGTTGTTGCTAATTCTAAAAGTGCATCATTCTATTGATTTCACTGTAATCCAACATGTTGTAATCCCACAGGGGGGGGCTTACTCTTGATTTTCTAAATAGTCTACTTAGACATAAGTTCGAGCATGAATCAACGCAAGAGAGACGTGAAGGCCAGGGCCAGGGCAAGTCAGGGTTTTTAACATCAAAATCTTAAAAATTAAGATCGTGGAGGGGAATTTTCAATTCTGTGGTATGGAAAACCGGTGTGACAGACCACAGTAGACAAGTATGTTTCAAATGTTGTGGCCAACGGTATCAAACAGGACCAAGGACAGTATCCCATATAAGATGCCACTGTTGCATTTGAATTTGATAAAAACGTGAAGTTCGTACTGATAGAAAACATTAATAATTGATTTGTATACACTGCACCTGGTCAGATTTTAGGGTATACTCTACAGTTTTGTGCTCCATAGACATTCTATACAAAATAAGCCAATTCCCAGGCTTTTTCCCGGAAAAATGCACTGTGACCATATGATTTGTTTGTATCATTTTTTCAAAAAACTGTTTTCTACAATATATCCAAAATTCAACATAAAGAATTCGTTTACTTTTTTCGCTATTTACTCGTCTTTAAAAAAAATTTCAAAGGTTAATTGATTCTACAAATTTCAAATTTGATCGTCTGCTGGCTGTGTTAAACGGTTTTCAATGGTTTTGGCCTTTATAGGTATGTATTTTTTATATTTTTTGTAGTAGTAAGGTCCATAGATGCTACTGATCACTTAGGTATAATCATTTTGCATTGGATGAGTTTAGCTTTGACAAATCTAAGCAGTTTGATATTGCAATGTGTAAATGAAGTATTCAGCTTATAGTGTCTGACACACATTGTTAAGAAGCCTAACCTTAACCTTCCTTATTAACCATTGCTTAACCTTTCAAGGTTTGGCTCATTTAAATATTTCACCTCTATATAAGGTTAACTAGCATTTAAGGTTTAGAAGCTTAACATTTAAGGTTAAGAAGCCTAACCTTAGTTAACATTTCTTGTTAACCATTGATTAACCTTTCAAGGTTTAGCTCATTTAAATATTTCACCTCTATATAAGGTTAACTAGCATTTTTCTTAACCTTAACCTTTTAAATTTACCATTAGGTTTAATATGTGCATATTAACCTTTAAAGGTTTAAATTTTCTGATTGCTAAATGTTAAGGAAAGATTAACAAAAGGTTAGTGATTTGGGTAAGGATGACTAAGCCTGCAAGTGAGTCCCGGTTTTTTCGAGTCCCGTTTTTGTTTCGAGTCACGGGTCCCAAATTTGCTTACTCGAAACCCGAAAAACAGTGATTTGACCTATTGGTATTTTTTAGAGAAGTCGCCAAATTATCATTACCAACATATTCCAATAATCATTTCACTAGTGGCTATAAGTTGCTAAATGACCTTAAAAATTATCAAATATCAAAATCTACTTCCAAAAATAGTCGCAAACTTTATCAAACATGCGATGTTTCTTGCAGGAAGATCGTTGATTTCTCTATGTTTCGTTACAAACATCGCAATCTGTGTTAACTATTTGTTTGCATCTGTTGAATGTTCGTGAATGTTCGTCAACAGATGGCGATATTGCAGTTATATAACGGTGCTATGATACTTGTCAGACATGCGCAATCGTAATGTTCGTCAACAAATGGCGATGTTGCAATTATATAACGGTGCTATGATACTTGTCAGACATGCGCAATCGTAATGTTCGTCAACAGATGGCGATGTTGCAATTACATAACGGTGCTATGATACTTGTAAGACATGCGCAATCGTGATTGTAGTAACTTGTCATTTCTTCAAAACGGCGACTCCATGAAACAGCAACAATAATATTACCACATTAAATGTCAATTTATGTAAGTTCCCAGATTTAAGTCCCACCCGTTATTTGAATAAAATCTTAGGTAACAAAATGGTGGGACTATACAAGCGTCAGTAAGGTATTAAATCAGCCATTTAACAGAGGAGGAAATTGACTACAACAGACTGGTTTTGAAGAAATATCTTTGTCCCTTGTTACAAACCCTGGGGTATCAGTCATATTTGAAATGGATACGGGTGTAAGGTCCATGCTCCGACAGGCTGGGGCATTCGGTGATAGCACAGGCTCAAAAAATGAGGGGTCATTTGATGAGAGCATGATTTTTGGCATCCGATGAGAGAAAAATACAAAAATATGAGGTCTTATTGGCCTAAAAATGAGGGGTCATTGGGTGAGAGCACAATTTTTTTCATTTGGTGAGTGAAATTTGGCATTCGGTGAGAGAAAAATACAAAAATATGAGGTCTTATTGGTCTAAAAATGAGGGGTCATTGGGTGAGAGCACAATTTTTAGTCATTTGGTGAGTGAAATTTGGCATTCGGTGAGAGAAAAATATAAAAATTTATGGGGTCTTTGGTATAAAATTGGATCGATTGAGCCCATATTTATTGGTCGAGCTATGAGTTGCAAAAATATTGGGCGAGACGCAGTCGAGCCCAATATTTTAAAACTCATAGCGAGACCAATAAATATCGGGCGTAAATCATCCAATTTTATCATTATCATGTTTTGGATCCAATATTTTCCCACACTTGGACACCTCAAAGCATGATAATGGGTGATGTTGTACCATAGTTGTACCATAGTTGGAGTGAAGCTGATCTGCCAGCAGATGATAGGAAGGATTACAAGAAAATCAGGGACAAATTCGAACAAGGAACATTTTGAACCAAAGTCCAACTTAAAAGTGGAGAGACACTTATTCAGAAACTTAGCACAAGAAAATGATGACACCCATGATGATTTCATTGCTAGGCTCAAAACACAGGCAAAAAAAGTGTAAATTCACCGATACGGAATTAGAAGAGCAGATAATAGAACAACTTATTGAAGGCACAAAGCACATGAAAGTTCGACTGGGGGTCCTGAAAGATGTGTCAATTAATCTAGACAAAGCTAATAAAGCAGTGCGCACTTATGAGGCGTCACTCGTTCACATGTCACAGTATAGTACGCGATCGTGAACAGGAGGTGCGCGTGCTGTTAATATTGATCAAGCCACTAAAACATGGTCATTGTGGTAAAAGTAAACATTCAGTATTTAGATATATAAAAAATGTATTTTACATATAATAAATTATGATGCTAAATATATAAATGCTCTTGTTTCATTTTTGTGTAGCATTCGAAAAAAAGATGTTGAGGATGATGGTTGACAGCTACCTTAGGCTCTGTTGTAACTAAAAAGTAAACATTCAGTATATAGATATAGAAAAAATGTATTTTACATACAAAATTATGATGCTACACAATATATAAATGCTCTTGTTTCATTTTTGTGTAGCATTCGAAGAAAAAAAAAGATGTTGAGGATGATGGTTGATCTTCAAAGCGCCGTCACACACAACACAGACTTGCTCACACAACTGCTAAATAGAAATAATGATGATCAGGATATGGATGATGATCAAGTTACGTTCACATTGACAGATTCGCGTCAAGTAGATACGTTGGAAAACGAATTCCAAGACAGAGCAAAAAGAGCCAAAGTGGTAAGTTTCAGAAACTATTGTACACAACATGTTTGTTGTCAGACAGAAGGAAAAGTTGATGTACTGCAGAGACTAAGTTGGATCATTACTTATGTGTGTAACCTTTTCAATTATCTTTTACGAATTTTTTAACCCATAGCAAAAAAAATTACGCTGAAGAGACCAGCTCAGAGATGGATCTACTCTGGATGAAAAACGATGCCGTCTGTTGTCAGTGATGTATCCAACAGCACCCAAAGGAGTAATGTTTCATATGATGAGACCATGCTCCTACAAGACAGTTCTATCCAAAAAGTAGATCCTCATAAAGACATCAATGTTGCAGAAGAGGTTGAGTGTCAAAATCTCCTCCTCCACCCCCTGCAATGCAGAAGTTGGCCAACCAATTTCTAGGAATATCAGCACAAGATCAAATCTCTCCGCATGAAGGGCGCAACTTCACAAACTCCCTGCCAACATTGTCCAACTATGGTGTTCAGTATGTAAACAAACTGACCCTTGGGCAACCAGACAGTAATGCCTGGAAGGATCACAGGGTGGGCAGGATCACAGCATCGGTGGTGCATCGAGTGTACACTTGGTGTGAACACTATCCAGAATGAAAAATCACAAAGAAATAAATATGCTACTCCATGTGTGGAACTTTGTATGCGGTCAGACAAAAAAGATATAAGCCATGTACCTGCAATAAAATACGGACTTACAAATGCATAAATTGGCCAACCAATTTCTAGGAAGATCAGCACAAGATCAAATCTCTCCGCATGAAGGGCGCAACTTCACAAACTCCCTGCCGACATTGTCCAACAATGATGTTCAGTATATAAACAAACTGACCCTTGGGCAACCAGACAGTAATGCCTGGAAGGATCACAGGGTGGGCAGGATTACAGCATCAGTGGTGCATCGAGTGTACACCAAGGTGAATACTATACAGAATGAACAATCCCAAAGAAAATAAAGATGCTACTCCATGTGTGGAACTTTGTATGCGGTCCAACAAAAAAGATATAAGCCATGTACTTGCAATAAAATACGGACTTACAACTGAGCCAGACGACAAATCTAAGTTCACCAAAATGTTTAAAAAAGATCACAGGGGAGCAAAGGTACAACAGTGCGGGCTATTTATCCATCAAAAACTTCAATACCTCGGTGCAAGCCCAGATCTGCTTGCATCGTGTAAGTGCCACAGTGAGGGTATAGTTGAAATAAAATGCCCATTTATAAATGTAAAGCCTTCAGCAGGCAATCCAAAGTACATATAAATTGTAGACAACAAATACAGGTTGAATCTTGGTCACCCGTATTATACAGATGCAGCTAGCTGTGACTTTTTGGTTTACAATATTAGGGGATATATATTGGAGAGGATTTACCCCGATGCCAGTTTCTGGGGAAAGGTTGTTGCAAACTGTCAGGTTTTTTTTGAGAATTATCTTGCACCAGCATTGTTGGCTCAGGCTGTGCCAGAATTGCCTCAGGTTTTTGACATAGCAGACTCTGATGATGTGGTATTGAGTGACCAAGACGCCTGTGATGAAGCTGGTATTGAAAGTCAGGATAGTGGTGGAGGCATTGAAATGGAACGGCTTCAGCCTTCAGCACGCGAGACAGATAATGCTACATTGCACCGTGTGTGTGAAGAGTCAATGTCCGAGGAATCGGACAATGATGCAGATTTGGAAATCATTCAGGGAAATCCTTGCAATTAAATCTGATGAAGAAGAGAGGCCTGCAAGCCCAACATTTCCAAAGTTTGATTTGATAAAACCCAAAGCAAACGCTAGTGATTCACAATTGAATGTGAGAAAGTCAAGTGTAAATAAAGGAAAAAAGCTGATCGCAACACGGGAAAAATCAACCAAAGCTATCACAGATCAAGCCTGTATTACTTGTGATTATTTGTGCAAGGGGGTGATTTACAATCACTCATGGGTAGGCAAGTGGTATGTATGCCATAGCTGTTCAAAACCTGCTCATTTTGTCTGTGCTGGTATTTTGGATGTTGACGATGAGGCTTTAGATGAAGAATATCTCCTTTGTCCAAAATGTAAATAAGATATATAGTGGGACAACCTTATCTGGAACTGGACTAGTATACAGAAGTTATCCATATACATGAAGTAGATACCATATCCACTCGTCCAATTCAACTGTTAATTTTCTGAATGTATATCCCCTTTACAATTGAGTTATTTCGTACCAGTGTTCAAAATATTGTCACAATTCTTTATTAGTTTTCACAGTAAACTACTATCCCAAGATATGGTCAAAATATATTTATAACTATAGACTAATTCAAAGTCCTATGGACTCCATACACCTAGACGATCTATTGAAAGACTTCTTTATCATCCACGCGAGCTGCTTGAACTCGCTCAAATTTAAATTTTTATGAAAATGGGCAAGCCTTTTGTAAGTATAATCTAAGCATTAATAAGCATCACCACATTGTATCATTGTGCATCAACCTTTCTAAGTGCATGAACAATTACTCAAGCCACATAGAGGTACAGTTTCTGTACACGACCATGAGATAAAGTTCCTTGCCCAAGGCAATATCAATTAAGTTAAAGCAATAAAGTCTTAAAAAATGAAGCGCCCCTGTCACCCATGACTTTTGATTTTTTTGGGCTTATTGGGTTTGTTTTGGGTAGATATTAAAACGGTTTGCGACACTTATGAGCGGTCGTAACTCTTTGTAAAATACACCCCAGGTTCTGTACACGACCATGAGATAAAGTTCCTTGTACAAGGCAATTTAAGTTAAGGTATCTTGTGAAACCACCAGAACTTGTGACATTTTGTATAATAATAAGTGATCCGCAATGTCACCTATATAAGGCCTAAAGAAATAAATTGTTTAGTTGTCATCCACAACCTTTTTTTTTGAGTTGGTGCGGGCAGGTAGATTTTTTTAATATATTTTTTTGTCAAATGTAAGTCGAAGCTACACCAATTTATAGCCTTATGAAGATGCAAATTAGTCTATTGTATCGAAAAATCTCTATATACAAGTTTAAAACCAGTATTAAAAAAATGTAAACAAAATGAAAACAACAATTTTTTTTTTAAAGATCAACATTCTCAAAAGGAAAAACGAACTTTTTAGAATTCTGAAAACTAGGCGTGGTATACTATTGTACAGTAAAAACTTTTTACAGTTTTCAAAAATTATGGGGTGGGCGATGGAGGACAACCAAACAATTTTTTCTTTCTTTTTTTTTCGGGGGGGGGGGGGGGCCTAACCATGAACATTGTTTCCCTCAATAGCAAGAATTGTTTTCATATTGTAGGCTTTACCATCATAATAACTTGTCGTATTTCAGACAGTCATCATGGTGATGGTGGTCTACAGACTAGGAAACGGGAATTAGTGGTCCTACAGTGTAGTCCGCGCAAAAGACCAAACACTTAAAAAGACCATGATGTAGTTACTTTACCAGTACCCCCAAAAATAACTGCAACTCATCAACACCCAATCCTCCTCCTCCAATTCAACAACCTCTCACAACCAGCATGAGCAGGAACCAACGTCAATTACAGGCAACACCCTCTCTTTTTGTAGCCATGCCTTACGATCCCATATATGTTCTCATCTCTAAGGAGCAAAACCCAAGAACCTCAAACAGGAAGAATCTCCAATGAAGGTTAGTTTAGCCCTGATTTCAGTGCCTTGTCCAACACCCACCCAATTTCGAACATGCCTACAGCTGGCCACAATACAAAGATTCTCGAAGGTTTTCGTAGGGCTAACGATAGTCAAACTCGATCACGTGAATCCTTAAACTTTCCTTTACTTGTCAAAGTAATCAATATTCTCCCAATTATTTGACAGTCACAATACGAGTCGTGTTTATTTCAAGCCGAATTTGCGTTGGCATATTTTGGTTTTCTCCGCAAATTACACTAATGTTAATATTCTGTTTTCTTTCCGAATATTTCGGAGACGTTCTAAAAAACGGGAATCAAGTGATACAGAAATTTACATACAGAAACATTTACATCCGGAATCGGTCACAAAACGTTTTATAGATAGTACAGCGCGCTGCCTGGGCTTGTTGCTGGGTCCGTGGGAGGGGAGATCAGGGGAACAGTACTATAGTTCTAGGTTATTTAAACTTAAAAGATGTGATAACTGATTTTAGAACATGAATTGATCTTAAAAACAAAATTTTGCGATTAATGTTATAAAGTATTTTCCTAATTGCTTAATATATGTCTAAAGCAAAGCAAAATAAAACATACTATAATGCAAAAACAACTCATAGAAATGAGGTGCAAGGTAGTGTTAAGATGGCTATATATGTTTTTAGACATTTAATTGTTTAGCCAGGTAGGAGTTCACTTCTTTTCACCAGGGTTTTGAGACAATACTATATACACTACCTTTTAAACTCAATTAATACTAATAGCCCTCTTGACACTAATTATATCATATGATCATATTTAGAAATTAGATTGCATCTAAAAATCTGTTCAACTTGGTTTTAAAACATTTTTAATTTCAGAAAGTTTCCAAGTAAGCATTCTACTGAACCTAAACAGTATAGTGGAAACAATTTGCAAAATAAAGAGGAGACTGGACACATTGGACACTGAAAGCAGTAGCCGTGGTGGTGGAATGGAAGATGAAGACCCTCTATAGAGAAATCAATTGATGACATGAAAGAGTTTGAATCTTTAGAAAAAGCATTATCAGAGGCTAAGGCTTTCAAAAAACGACTGGTACATTAATTAAATTTAAACTCTAAACAGGTGCATTTTGAATAGCACAAATCCAACATGATTAGTATCAATAAAACACATATATTTTGTTCCAAGTTTCAAATTCTTAAACTGTGAAAAACCTATCTATCACGTACACACATTGCGACTTTAAAGACGAACTTGGGCTAGAAGCCATTAATGTCTTGATAAGAGGCATTCCTTTGGATTTTCCATTGGAAAGGGGTTACAACTTTCTGGCTAAATATGGAAAACTGAAGTCTAAAACATACCAAGAGAAATGACAGGGGACAGACATATTAATGAGTGGTCATTTCGCTTATGGAAACACCCATCCTGGGATGTACTGCCATTGATAACTTTAAAGTTTTATTCTCATACAAGAATCGGCCTAGGGTATGTTTCAAGTGTACCAAACCAGGGGATTTAGCCCATGATTGTTTCTTACTATCCTACAAGCAAGGAGAGCTGACAATGTACCCAAAAACACTTCCACTACTAGTAACCCAACAAACAACTAAGACATGGATAAATTGACTAAAGACTTGAATTCTAATCCAGATGGGGAATTAGTAATTGACGAGAGTGTTCAGGAAAATGCTCAAGTGGAGAGCGAGAAAATGGGTAGTAACGATGAGAATAGAAATAAAGAAGTAATGAAAGCTCTGAAGAAAGTGCAGTTGAAGATAGAGAAGAAGACAGTGAACCAATTAAAACAGCAACAAAAGATTAAGGCCTCCAAAAGAGGAGCAAGTCCAGCACTACACATGAAACGCCAGAAAAACCAAACAAAAAGAAGGCACAGAAATGCTCCCAAAGTGGGTCATAAGGACAGGGCAAGTCTTCGTCAAACCAGCGCCGATAAACTTTAAACTCCTTAGAAGGTTTCACGAACATTTGTACAAAACAGAACTTTTGAACTGGTGAAATTTCTCACTTGGATATTTTTAATGTGTAACCTTTTGTTTTATATCATCATTTTTCATTAGTTCATGGATATAGTAATTATTTCATCACTAATGTAAATGGAGCATGAAATGTAAGTAAACGAGATAGTTTATTTTCCTTTATTAAGAGACACAGATTTGATATTACTCTAATACAAGAAACGCACTTTCAAAACAGCAATGAAACTGGTCTTTTCTTTAAGAATTTTCCTGGCAGTCATTTCCATTCATTCGGGTCAAATAAAAGCAAAGGCGTTTCAATTTTAATTATTTTAGACATCATACATGAAAAATCTTGTACAGAATTTACGCTGGTTAACGCATATGCTTCAAACAACAGCTCAGACCGAGTTGATTTTTTGAATGGTATTAAAAGCAAAATATTGAGCATCAATTCTAGATTTAATGCTGGGGTAGACCTTCAAATGGCATTAATGGTTTTTGTGCTCTAAGTCTCAAATTAATTGTATAAACTATATAAAAGTATACATTTTTAGAAGCGGATTTGTACCCTGAACATGATGATGATATCAGTTGGTGACCAAAAATGACGATTTGGGCCTATTTTTGGCATTTTTTCAAAAAATAAGATAAAAATCAAAAATTTGAGAAAACTGTTCCTAGACATTTGTTTCTAAATTCCAAAGAGCAAAATACTTCAACATTTCAAAAATGCAAATTTTAGTTAGACTTTCCAGAAATTTTTGGCATTTTTTGCCAAAATCGACAGTTTTGGTCAAAAACCGATATCACCAATATGTTTAGGGTAAAAATCCACTTCTAAAAATGTATATTTTTATATTGTCTATGCAATTAGTTTGAGAGTTAGAGTACAAAAACCATTTGTGCTAGTTGAAGGTCTACCCCAGCCTTAAAAAAGCTTGTTGCATACGGTGATTGTGAAAGAGACCACATCAACAAACAACTACAAATTAGTCGGCATAACCAAGGATTCGGAAAGACGTGTCCACTTTGTGGAAAAGAGTATGGATGCTGAAAGCAAAAGTGCAAAGAGCCTACTTGTAACAATGCGTTACTCAGAATAAGCAAACGTCCTACAGATGATCATGATGACAGCACGTCTATGCCATCAAAGAAGAAACAAAATCATGAATTCTTCCCATCTGGATCTCCTATAACTACCAATGTTCAGAGACAATATTCAGGACCGTACAAGCAAATCAAATAGAACCACTGAAACGCCAATAAAGATTACTGTGCGAGATCCTGTGTTTGTTAATCCCAACTCCTTTTCCATCATCAAACTGCTACAGGCAATAGGGAGACACTTGAAAAGAAACAAGTATGTAGAAACGAGAAAATGAAAATGGGCAGTTGTAGTTTACCATACTCTTAATGCACCAAACTATTGAAGAACACTCACACAAGTGGCATGCAATCCAATTGTATACAAAGGAGACAAGATGGCAAAGCATGTTAGCGAGGTACTTGGGAAGGATTTGACCTTCAACCCGAGTTTGATTGGGTACTTCTCTGCATACGATATGGCCATTATTCCAAATGGATCATTGACAGAAAGGAGTCTGTATCTCGATTTAACAGGAACTCTTAACAATGTAATAAACAGGGCAATCATAGCACGCTCACTTAGTTCTGGTGGGGCCAGAATCCAAGCTGTGGTCCCAATCAGAAAGGATGTGTATCAAGTAATCAGCAAAGATAATAAGCTCGCAGCGTCTTCTTGCTTCCAAGTTGATTATCAATCACACACATTACGATTTTAAAGACGAACTTGGGCTAGAAGCCATTAAAGTATTGATAAGAGGCCTTTGGATTTTCTATTGGAAATGGCTTATAACTTTCTGGCTAAATATGGAAAACTGAAGTCTAAAACATACCAAGAGAAATGACAGGGACAGACATATTAACAGGTGGCCATTTCGCTTATATGACAGTGGAAACACCCATCCCTGGACATACAGCCATTGATAACTTTAATGTTTTAAAGGTGTAGGTTCCGATCACATTCTCATCCCCCTGGGCTAAACCGGAAGTAGTATATATTTTGATACCATATCAAAGCCCATATTTCTGATTCTAAATCCAAAATTTCAGCTCCGAATTCTTTATACTTTCGGAGATATAGCATGAAATGTAAAATAATTGGTATACCTATTTTCTATTTCTTTTGTATTTTCATAACAGCCTCATCCCCAGAATTGCATACTTTCTTTTGCCTCTCAAGAGAAAACAAGAAGCAAGCTGTGGTTAAAATTCCACAACATGCATTCTAGAGGTCAAGGTCAATCAGTTAAACCTAAATTACACACATGCTAAGATGGGAACCTACACCTTTAATCTCATACAAGAATCAGTCTTGGGTATGTTTCAAATGTACCAAACCAGGGGATTTAGCCCGTGATTGTTTCTTACTATCCTACAATCAAGGAGAGCTGACAGTGTACCCAAAAACACTTCCACTACTAGTAACCCAAGGATACATGCTTTTCTTCCTCAAAAATGGATATTGCAATGAGGTTTACAAAGTGGAGCCACCCAAGATCATCCCAATTTTCCAGATGGAATGCAATTTTGCTCACGTTGTGGACAATTTGGTGATGTCAACTCATGTGAAAACTGTGATGGAGTTCCATCAGAAAGTTCTACGTCTACTTCACAAATGGAAACAAATGTGACCTGCTCTGTCGAAACCCGGACAAAGTCGCACAAATCCCTTTTTCAAATGATACCAAATTTAAAATGGCAAAATTATAAGCTTTCCAATGATATATAACACTCCAGGATCGCTCAATGTTTTGTATGTCAAAAAGTGATATTTAAGTTGAAAAATCCTTTGTTTTCTATTGATTTGTGACAAGTTTATTGTGCTATATCTCCTTCAGTGTTCTGGCGACTTTGTCCGGGTTATGTGGGAGCAAGTCACAAATGATACAGTAGACTCAGAAGAGATGGAATCAGTGATGTGCTCTCGAAGTGGACGATTCATAGATAGCGATACCTGCAACACATGTGACACATTTGTGGCAGAACATAGTGCTGAAATCATCCGGGAAAACCTATATTAAGTTTCATATATAATACCAAACCCATACAGAATTTTACTACAAAAAATCAACATGACCTTAAAAAATATTTTTTCTTCAACTTAAATATTAATAATCAAGATTTTATATTTGCAGATCGTACCAACATCCAGAGAACTAGAGACTTTGTCAGATACAGGAACGCCTCACAGACACAGAAGAAGACCTCATGCATAAAGGAACTATACAGAAAATAGGAAAAACTACTACATATAAAGCATGCCCTCAACCACCATGATCAGGAAAGAAACTGGTAGACTATGTATGTCCTAAATGCAATCAGACTACTACTCAAGAGAGACAATTGACAAAAATAACATCACAAATTTCTGTGCAAGTAGATGATGAGCTTCTTACCTATCAGATCTTCGATCCAATCATAAAACAAATATTTGCACGCATTAAACAAGAAATACACAGCAACGAAGATGATATAGAGGATACAATATTGGAAATGCTGCCCATCAAGTGCGCTTTTAACGTTTGGTATGGAAGCAGTTCCAACGTTATAACACAAATTGTTTGCATTTAAGTCATGCCTGAAGATCAAACCATATAAACAACACCTCATCAAATATGTAGCGGTTTAAATTTTGCTTACCCCCCTTTTTTTTCAAGGGGGAGAGCTTTGTTGGGATTCTAGATTTGGGACCCCATATAATGATATGCCAATATTTTAGAAAGGTTATAAGTCCAACAACCTTGTCTCTTTGCACGCCACACCAATTTGACACTTGCCATAAATACTGATGCTCTTACAAACAACTCTCCTCTCTCAGTCTCTCTTCAGAACCAGTTCAGAATGTGTTGCAGATATACTAGACTATTTATGGACTATGAATGTGAACATCAACCAAAATATGTGATTCTACAAGCTTGGTCTAACCCTGCTGCCAAAAAAAAAATGTGACAACTTGTGAAGCACAAGCTAGGACTATTATTAATGCAACACTTGTAAAATTCCAAAGTTCTCAGATCATCATCTCAAGCACTCTTCCATTTGATAGACACAATACAAATATTATTGCTTCGGAACTTAACAGTCCTCCTCCATGTCTTATGAATAGTTTACTGTACTGTGTTTTATTTTTTGATATGTTAGTTATTGTAATGTGCATGTGTGGAAGAAATCAATTATGTTATGTTGCCGATGGCCAATACTCTGGCTCGATAAAGTCATACCCATTGGAATTAACACTGATTAACACCAACGCTAAATAGGATGGAAGACAGAAGAATGGGAGTATCTGTTGAAGACAGTCAACAATCTAGTTTGAAAAAGTCATACCCCTTAGAACCCACAGATAAACACCAACGCTAAAGAGGATGGCAGACAAAAGAATGAGTGTGTATGTTGATGATGGTCAACAATCTGGCTTGATATAGTCGTACCCCTTGGAACCCACAGATAAACACCAACGCTAAAGAGGATGGCAGACAAAAGAATGGGAGTGTATGTTGATGACGGTCAACAATCTGGCTTGATATAGTCATACCCCTTGGAACCCATAGATTAACACCAACACTAAAGGGGATGGCAGACAGAAGAATGGGTGGCTTGATAAAGTCATACCCATTGGAACCCACTGTAGAAGTAGATCTGACCCCTAAGAAATATAAGAATACATTAAGGACAGAGCAAGAGTTGGATTCCTTAGTGGTGAAACAATTGCAGACCAAGTTTTTCTTGACAAATGGGGGCAATGAGGTCAGAAGCATTTGATTGAAAAGGAAGGTTCAGAAATCGAGGATTGAAGAAGATAAGTTGACTGTAGAAAGTGTGGATGAGGAGTGAGAAGTCCATAGAGGAGGAGGAGGAGGAGGGAGTGTGAAGAGTGGCAGTTAATATGAGAGTGGAAAGAAGCAAAATCCAGTGTAGAAAAGCAGGAAGATCTGGAAGGCAAAAACAAGTTCTTGTTCTTGTTCTAGTTTAGTATCCCTAAGTTCCTTGAAAATCTTAAAGAACATTTTAGAGCAATTAGCTGGATTTCAAAATAGTTTTCTTTGGCTAGGCATAGTTTTTCCCTTCTTTTTAAAGTTTGTGCTTATTTTTTTAAGCCTCCTCCTATGTTGGAGAAATTAGGCAGTATACATCCCTTGCACAAGAAAGTATTCAGAACTTTTTCAAAACATGGAAGAATATGAGAAACTGGACCCTGACAAAGAACTGGATTTATTAGCACTGCATTATGTCTATACCATTAATAAATAGCAGCCTGGAGGAATTTCGGCAAAGCTGGATCCATCACAAAGTGAGGACAGAGGGGCATAGGACACCTTTACAGCTGTGGACAGAAGGGTTTAATAA
>JXSR01S019265.1:34931-46572 GCA_000969725.1 Ophiothrix spiculata | reverse complement strand
CTTTTAACGTTGGGTATGGAAGCAGTTCCAACGTTATAACACAAAATGTTTGCATTTAAGTCATGCCTGAAGATCAAACCATACGAACAACAGCTCATCAAATATGTAGCGCTTTAAATTTTGCTTACCCGCCCCCCTTTTTTTTTTCAAGGGGGAGAGCTTTGTTGGATTCTAGATTTGGTACCCCATATAATGATGCCAATATTTTAGAAAGTTTATAAGTCCCAACAACCTTGTCTCTTTGCACACCACACCAATTTGACACTTGCCATAAATACTGATGCTCTTACAAACATCTCTCCCAGTATGCTCCCAGTCTCTCTTCAGTACCAGTTCAGTATGTGCTAAAAGCTTAAATAAACCTGTACATAAGTTATGTCATTGAGTGTTTTAGTGTTTCTTCTGAGTCTCAGCAATAAATACCAGAAGATTTTACAGAGAGAAAGTAACTGATATTGTTGCCAAAGGAGGTGCCAGTATTGCAGATATACTAGATGGACTTATGGACTATGAATGTGAACATCAACCAAAATATTTGATTCTTCAAGCTTGGTCTAACTCTGCTGCCAGAAAACTGTGGCAACTTGTGAAGCACAAGCTAGTTAAAAATTGTAAAATTCCCCAAGTTCTCAGATCATCATCTCAAGCACTCTTCCAAGGCTCATCTCATTTGATAGACACAAAACAAATATGTTTGCTTTATTGCTCTGGAACTGAACAGTCCTCCTCCACAATGTCTTATGAAAAAAAAAACTGTACTTTTTTTTTTGATATGTTAGTTATTGTATTGTGCATGTGCGGAAGAAATCAATAATGTTATATTATCTTAACAATGGCCAATACTCTAGCTTGATAAAGTCATACCCATTGGAATTAACACTGATTAACACCAACGAAAAAGAGAATGGCAGACAAAAGAATGGGAGTGTATGCTGATGACGGTCAACAATCTGGCTTGATTAAGTCGTACCCCATGGAACCCACAGATTAACACAAACACTAAAGAGAATGGCTAGACAGAAGAATGGGAGTGTATGTTGACGACAGTCTGGCTTGATAAAATTGTACCCCATGGAACCCACAGTCCTGGGAGACATAGGTCTGACCTCTCAGAAATACAACAATGCAGTAAGGACATAGCGGCGCTCGCTTGTGAGGTCCATCTAGATGGACTAGGATTGCATAGCAAGAATTGGATTCTTTAGTGCTGACACAACCACAGACCAAAGTTTTTCTTGGGATATGGGGGCAATAAAGTCAGAAAGCATTTGTTTGAAAAGGAAGGCTCAGAAATGGTGGGGAACCACAAAGATAACATGACTGCAGAAAAATATGGATGAGGAGAGTGGAACCAAAATGGAGTACCCACATCTTTTATATAGTTGACGTCAGTGGACCCGCTGTAGCAGGTTTACCGATGTGTGAAGAACTTTAGCTCGTCACTATCAACACTAAGTCAGCACCACGCCCATCCACCATCAATTCAATTATGGTCAACACCATAAATGACTTGACAGCCAAGTATCCCAAGCAGTTTGATACAGTTGGGAACTTCAAGCGCAAGTCTACGCTCCACCTAATCGATGATCCACGACCTTCCATAGATGCACCCCGAAAATACCCAATACACCTGAAAATTAAACTAAAACAGGAGCTGGACAAGGTATCATACAGAAAGTCGACCAACACACCGATTGGTGCAGCAGCATCACCACAAGAAAAAAGCAGGATGGTTCCCTAAGAGTGTGCTTGGACCCTAAACGATTGGTGTCCACACAAGATCCCAACTCTGGAGGAATTAAACCCACTGCTTGCAAATGCCAAAATCTTCTCTGAACTAGATGCTAAATTTGGTTACGGTCATTGACGAAATACAAATGTGAAGAATCACAAGAGCTCACAACGTTCAAGCATAAAATATAGTTTCAGTTTCAGTATTTTATTCATTGACCCACTCGGGGTATGTGAATTCATACAAAATGTTACAATAACATTTTACATGAAAGTAAGTGGTTAGCAACAGAGAAAAAAATATATACATTATCATAAAATTACAATTACAGCATAAGTGTAAAAAAGTAATACAAAATTTAAAAGAGAGAAAAATAAAGACTGGAAGATGAAACAAAATTAATTGAAAGTGGAGAGAATAATTTTACAAAAAATTGCAAGTTTGAAAAGTTGGTGCTTATCAGAACTTGTCATGAGATGATGGAATTTAACTGTGTTTGGATTAATAGTGAATTCCTTTTCAATGTATTTTAAATAATCCTTTGGTTTGGTAAGCAAGATGGCGGCGAAAGTAAGTGTACCATAGTTACGGTAGCTCTCTAAAATCCACGTAAATTACAGCAAAATCCTTGGCATCCGGTGACATCAACAGTGCTGAAGATTATGACCAAGAAAGGGAAAATCAAGCGAGCTTTGGACCAGTCAGTGAATATGACGCCTGGAAAACCAAAACAAAAGTCAATAAAAACTGATGCGGTTGACTAGGCAAGTAACATGGACGACGATGATGTTGAGAAGTTTCTACACAAGAACAATCTCTCTCAAGCAAAAAACAGTGGTGATGTCGACTCTAATTCTGATAATGCGCAGAAAATAGCTGTCGAGGTAGCAAAGATTCTGAAACCTTTCTTTGAGCACTCATTCAAGCAAATGATACAAGAACGGTACAAGAATGTGATGTTATTGAGTACCATGCACAGCCACCCTTATTTATCTCAGAGGGAGGATATCCCTGAAATCATTATGTTCTCCAACTCCACCAAAGGAGGGGTGGATATTGTAGATCAGATGATTGATGCCTATATCCTGCCAAAGTGGCTACAAATGGATGGCCCATGGTAGTGTTTCACACCACATAGTAGATGTAGCAGCACTCAAAGGCTACGTTGTTTTGACAGCAAATATGCCTCAGTGGAATTTCAAACTAGGAAAGCACAGAAGACGGCAATACATTATGGATTTGGGTATGGATTTCGTCAAGCCATGGATTGAACAACGATTAACAAATGGCCTGCAATCCGATATTAGATTGGCAATGTCAGCAATACTAGAACGGCCTGTAGAAATAGCACAACAGCCAGTAGCTCAACAAGATAACACCAGAGGCAAATGCCACGTTTGTATAATAGAAGGGGGTGAGGGGTACAAAGCAATGCAAACAAAGTGAAGCAGAGCTGCAGCCATTGCCACAAGAAAGTGTGTAAAAAACACAGTAAAAACACACTTGTTTGCACCAATTGCCTGTAACTGATGAACAGAGAACTATAAATGTATATACATTTAACATGAATGAATTTTATAATACATAATAAGGTCTAACATGCTATATGTTATAAGTATCTTCTTGTTGATGTTTAGTAATGTTAAAAAATAGTAAAATGTTACTTCTGTGCATGGCATTGAAATGCATATGTTTAGAATTAGAATTAGAACTAACAGAAAATTTGAGGAACCTAAAACAACTTTGTTTTGAGTACTGGTGACGTCACAATAACATCTTAAATTGAATTTCAAATTAATTAATTTTCAAATCACACCAAAACATTGCAAAGTTATAAGCTGCACATCAATACACATTATTGGCTTTCACAAGTATTGATGGGGTTTTTAATATGCAAGACTGTGCATGCCCTATTTATTTCGTCTGCCCAACACCTCTTTTGCTTCATTCGCTTCGTAACCTCCGTTGTGTGTGTATTTGGATCTAGCCGCTATCGCTATTATCAGTGCTCATGGCACCACGTAAGAAAACAAAAAAGAAAATCAAAATCTCTAGACGGATCAAATGACAGTGATCATGAGAAGGAGGAGGTCCTTCTCCGTCAGTTACAGGAGAAAAAACGGGCGCTTGAGATCGAAATAACCAATGAGTTGGGGAAACTTGAAGATTTGAAACATAAATCTACCCCTGGGAAAGTTACTGATGTTGAAGCACCAGGTGCCGACATTGACAATCTCTTGTTGTCGCTTGGACTCGATGCTAAGGACAAACAAATACATGGTCAGCATGACAAGTCAAACTATTCCATGGACAGTAACCCCATGTTATACCTAAGAGGACCCCCTAAAGGTGAGAAAGCATTGTAATATAACTGATTTTGTACATATTTTTACTGAATGCTACGAGGATGAGGAACTTGTCGCAACAGCACTGGCACTAAACTAGTGGCAGGACGCACTACCTCACGCCCAAATTTAATGGACATATCTCTAGTGCAGTGGATTGCTGCCAACGCCAGAATCATGGTCGAACTCATTCTTAATGGGAATTTATCTCAGGATTCTGTGCTGAACTACCTCGGGTATACTGCTAAGATCGGTGAACTTGCAAACCGATACACGTGGAAAAGTGTCTTAGTATATGATAAGGAGTTCCGTGAAGCCCAGGCGACTATTTTCAAATCACACCAAATCATTGCAAAGCTATGCTGGAAATCAATACACATTGTTTATATGAATAACACTTTGGTAAAATATACTAACTTTAAACTTCATCATATTGTCCCCGTCTTGGTGCTAATGACATCACAGATGCATAGTTTTGCATAATTAGTTAGAGTATAAGTCTTCACCAATAACACATTGTTTATATTTAGCATAAATGAAAAAAATGCATAAAACATCAAAAACATGCGTTTTTCCCGGTTTGGGGGTAATTATGACGTCACTGTGACGTCACAACTATATGTATTTTTCCCAACAGTCGCCTTTTGAAGTGGTGAATTATGCACATATGTTGATCAAAACCTATTCAAAGAATGTGGTGGGCTTGCATCAGGTAGCAGGGAATGCATAATTGGTGATGAGTTTGAAGCCTGTATGATGAAGGAGATTAATAGTGATGACATATTAAACCCAAAGAGTAGATCTGATGAACAGACAGGTGGAGTGTCTGTGATTGTTAACCCATGTGACATGCATGAAGCTGAGAGGAGTGAAAACAGTGAAAGTATCTTTCGTGACATGCCTGAAGCCAGTAACAGAGGTTCGATCTCAGGATTGTGCGTGAAGATGGATGGGTAGGCTAATTTGTAATGAAGTCGGTGAGGGAGATCATTATGTTTAAGGAGCAATGTCCCCTCACGTCGAAATTACAGCAGAAGTTAATATACAGGGTTTATGTCATGGTTGTTCAATTCGTTAAGAATTATGGAAACAGAATATACTTGGGTTTCAATTGATTGGCTTGCAGCTGATTATGAACTTGGACTTATACATACGGTAAATTATTTATCTGTTTTACCTATAAGCATGCGTCTAGCAAATCATGGAAAGTTGAAATTTGATTTTTATCCCACTTGTTACAGGTTTTTTTTAACACAACCTGTACGTGCTTGCAGGTTAAAGTTGTTGAATCTGTCATTAGAAAAAAATTGGAAGATAATAACATATCAGAAAATGGCATCAACATTAGCATGGTTTCCCAGACATGGGTTTCCGAGACATTTACTTCTTGGCCTCTTAATGAAAGTTTGTAAAGGGAGAAGAAAAGAAGAAAAATATGTGAAGATCTTGAAGTACTAAAGAAGCAAACAAATAAGGTGAAATCTCTCAAGAAACAAAATTGTGATGTTGCAAGGAAACTTAATTCTAAAAACAATTAGAAAATCATGTAGAAAAATGGTTCCAAAAGTAAATTTTCCAAGTCGTATATGAAGCAACAAAAGAAGGATTAAGATCCAAGCCATGTGTGACTGACATCATGAGTATGCCAGCCAACACTTCAAACATTTGATGCCATTGGCCATCAAGTCAGGCCATTCGATGGAAGTTGTGGTTAAAAGATTTCTAAAATGCTATGATTGGATTAAATATAAGTAACAAAATGACACAAAAATGCTCTTAATACACTATGGGGGACCATCTCTAAAAGAGACATATAAAACTCTACCTGACACTGCTGATGATAATGACTATCAAAAACCAGTTGACGCCCCCGAATGCACATTTTGCACCCAAGGAAAACACCGCATTAGGTAAAGACTCAAATAATTGACAAATGACCATCTCAACTCCTAAGGTGATGGACGTTAGAAAAGGATATAACATTAGAATAGCTGTTAGAATTAGCTAGAGCCAATTGAAACATCTTTTGAGTATAAACCAGCTGTGTTGAAAGATTGATGGAACTGTAGAAACACCGGCGGAATCCAAAGAAGACCTTGCCGTCTTAAAGAAGAAATTCAAGAAATTTTGTTCACCACAAAAGAACGTTACCATGGAATGATATAGTAAAGGGTTTTGAATATCAAACAGATAAATCAGTAGTTAAAGGTCTACTTGCCCATTGAGCATAGTGAAGATGGTATATGTGTAAGTTGGCGGAGTAAATCAGTGTTGCCATATTTTTCTCCCAATAGGTGTTTTTGTGCACCCAAGCATTGCTACTGTGCACCCAGGCTGAGCCTATTGTTCCAATTAATATCCGTGGTAATAGAGTTAACAGGTATCTTCTTTGAACTTTATATAAACTTTGGTAGAGTGATTTGTAAAGATGTTTTATCTGTGACAAGTCAATGGAAGAGAAGTTATGTGTTTTAATATCTGGCCGATAAGGAAGTGAATGTATAGAAAATTACTTTTGGTTATATGAATTATATTTTTAGAGATTTTTGGATATTTACTTTTCATGCAACTCTATAGTAGTAGTACCGACTTTAATCATTTTGATAATTATGTTAGAGATCATAATGAATGAATTAATTTGCCGATCTTAACAATTAATTATTCCTGAAAGATGTTGAGCTTTGTATGTAAACTGTTAAATTATATTTTCAAATGTGTATAAATGCCGGTTAAAGAAATATTTCAATAGTATATTGCTAGTGTTCTAAAAGTTCTATCAGGTAAAGAACTAACATGGTTATAGATATTTAAAGTGAAAGTGACATAATTTTGTCAAAATAATATAATTGTTAGTTTAGTAAACAACAGGTACTATTGTTTATGCCGTCTTATTGAGCTATTGGAGTACTAAATAATAATGGTTTGTTTGTATTCGAAGCATTGAAGATTGATTGTTTCAGTATAAATTCTTAGATGATTGTCATGATGAAGAAATCATTTACAGTTATGTGAATCGCAGTCAGATGCCAAATGAATAGAATTCAGATGCAAATGTAATAAGTTAACGGGAAAATACCAACACTATAATAGTTCATGTTTAGGAATTAATTACAGATCAAACAGTGAAGTTCAATTGTATTTGTATAATAATTGTAATGAGTAATATTAATTAATCTTTCCGAGAATTAATAATGTATGTTCAACAAAAGAACTTCAGAATAAAATAACCTTATGATACGCTAAACCAGTCAAGACACATGCAGACGGACTTATGATTATTTTCATTTCTATTTCCCAAATACAGGTGTATTTGACCCCCCTGGACCCCGTAAGATTTTGGCGATCCTGCCAGGACTCACTATGATACTCCAGTAGCCAGATTGGTTTAAAAGTGATATGAGCGCCGGACCAGAAACGAGCTGGGAACGCCGTCGAAGGGAACCGAAACAGGTACTATAGCAACATGGAGGCTTAGGAGGAAGCACACTTAACAGTCCAACAAGGACTCTATGATTTGTCCGCCACAAACCCGAAGAAGGTATGCGAGGGGTTGGAGGTCGGTGGTGTGGAGGGAAAAACTAAGAGGCAACTCATTTGTCTAATACTGAACCACCTGGACAGCGACAAAGTATCAGAGTTGGAGGATGAGAGAATGACAGTCGTTTAAACGTTGCAGGATCTGATCGCTGAGTTTAAAGAACCTGAGCCTACAAAAAATATTAAAGAGAACTATTCAAGGCCCAACAACAACAAATTGTCGAATTAGAGGAGGAGTTTAAGATCAAAATGGGTAACCTGGGAAAGCTGGCAGAGAAGGAGGCCCCCACCCAATTTGTGGCCTACAGGAAGGATCTTCGGATCAACAGGCAGGTGGGGAGTGCCCTTCAAAAGGAAAGACTCTCTTATGGCAGTCTTACCCACCAAAGTGATGCCACTCTCCGTAAAGGGTATAAAGAGGAGGAAATCGTGGAAGCTGTGATTAGGGCAACCAATCCAGGGATACCCTTGTGCTCCATCCTTAAAAGAGATAAAAATCTCAAGATCCCTCGGGTTAAGGCCATCATGAGATCACATTATCAAGAAAAAGGGGCAACAGAGCTCTTCCAAGAGCTGTCTGACATTTCACAAGGAAAAACAGAGACCCCGCAAGAATTTGTAATGAAGGCCATGGATCTGAAAAGGAAGATATTGAAATCGTCCACAGAGGCCATTGCTGGACAACAGTACAACCACCAGCAGGTCCAAGCCCTCTTTATAAACACCATTGCAACGGGCCTAGTAAATGAAAGCGTCAGGGCCGACATAAAGCCATTCCTGGTTGAAACGACATCGGATGAGGTGTTGCTGAAAAAGTTGATGGTAGTTGTCTCCCTGGAGAGCAAAAGACAGCACAAAGTGGCAACCAAGAAGAAAGTATCCATTCGGACGAGAAAATAGCCAAGTTAACAGAGGGGCTGGACAAGTTGACAGCGGTATGATGGCTCTCTAGGATAAAACCACTACCAGAGCGCCACCACCAGCGCCTACAGAAGAACGTCGAAGGCCACCGGCGTGGGAAAGGGGATGCAGACAGTGCAGAGAGGCGAACCAAGGAACCACCTTCAGTCACTGTTTTAAATTTGGAGACAGCAGCCACTATGCACGAGGATGCAAGAAAACATTGGGAAACGGGCAGAGGTCACTTCCGGGGGACAGGAAGTAGGCCGATCTTCGCATGATTGGTCCCAAACCATTGCATCTGTGACTACTTCACCAACTGGGATATTACGTCCAAAGGACCACCAAAAATTTGACTTATCGGTGACAAATGTCTCCTGCATTGTATCCTTAACAAGGTCCATACCAAAGTGTTATGGGACACAGGAGCTCAGGTGTCTCTTGTGAATTCCGCCTGGTTGGAACAACATCAACCAAAATCCCGAGTGCGTCCAGTGTCCGACATTCTTCAGTCTGAGTCATTGATACTTGGGATGGCGAACAACAGCCAACTCCTGTATCATGGATACGTAGAACTTATGTTCCAGTTGGTGAAGAATGATGATGCCCATAAAGTCCTAGTCCCTGTCCTCGTAACATCAGAGGATCTGCCCCGCCCAATCATTGGCTTTAACGTAATCAAGGAAGTCGTGCAATCATGCCCACGACCACAACATATGGAAATTATGAATCAACTCTTCCAAGCACCATACACAGCAGCACCCTCAACATCTCAGTTAAAAGCTGTACTCAACATGATACAAAGTGAGGAATTTATAATGTTCGAACACTTGGAATTAAATGTTCAGTGGAAATTGGAATTATGAAGTACTTGAGGTTCGCCTAAAGGAATCCAGAGCATGTGACATGGAGTTCTTTGAATTCTTTTTTTTTTGATGGATTGACAATTGATAACTGTAACTGGAATGTGTACACTTTCTATGGATGATCACGTCATTGAGATGCTACCAGCTGGAAACGTTCACCAGGTGCATCAAAATATCAGTTGCCAGAAATCAGTAAAGAGTTATTGCTTCGAGGACTGTCAAACAATCTAGGCGCTTTGATTTACAATTTGGACACAATGTGTTTTAAAAGTGAACTATGCTGATGCGGAATGTCACGTTTATTTTTCTCAATACTAGCGAGATATTTTTCCAATGGACAACCTATATGACCACTGATGGATGAAAATGTTGTTTCTAATGGATCTTTCTGATGTGCCAAATTGGATGTACTGCACAAGTTTACATATAGTGTGAGTTTGAATGCACTATTTTAATAAAATTGCTTCATAAAATTCACAAGGATTATGGAACAAGGAGAGTTAACTATCACTGCGCAGTGAAAGACTAGGTATGGGACATCACAGTTACTATGCTGCCATTGAGGCAAATGTGTTTTCCATACAAAGATGTTGACCCTTGCTCATTATCAGACAATTACTTAAAATTGTTCATGTGGACTTTAAAGATTCATTAATATTCATTTACCAGTGTATGCTAATTGTATGCTAATCATGAACAGTGACCTTGCCACATAGGCATTCATGTCCTCTGCCCCGTAAAATAGTTTAAACGCAAAGGAAACCACGTAGAAAGATATACAAATTTGATAAGGCTGATTTAAATATTATAAGATCAAATGTGGCTGCTTTTGGTAAGATTTTTTGTCAGCAAATCCCCAAAATAGATCTGTGGACATAAACCAGGAGCAAATCAGAGACGGTCTTCTTGATATTGTTGAAAAGCATGTGCCATCTAAGTTCCCTAAAAGCAAAATTACTTTGCCCTGGATTTTAGCTGATGTCAAGAGAAAGATGAGAAACAGAGAAACTCTTCTCTAAAGCCCAACAAATCCCCTGATTGGAGAATTCTGCGAAACTGCTGTCACAGAAAGCTGCACCAACAGGATCATTGACGTCTACAGGACCTCTTCAGCTCATGTGTATGGATTTTCTTCAAATTGAGCCTCGCAATAAAGGAGTAAAAAATGTGATAGTGATAACAGACCACTTTACTAGATATGCGCTGGCCAATCCAACTCCAGATCCGAAGGCAATCACTGTTGCCAAAATCCTGGGGGAGAAAGTATTTGTAAACTATGGACTGCCCGAACACCTCTATAGCGACCAAGGTCAGGACTTCACATCATGAGTTATTTAAGAACTATGTAAACTTTTGAATATAAAAAAGAGCTGCACCACACCATATAATTCTCAGGGCAATGGCCAGGTAGAGAGGTTCAACAAAACACTTCTACATCTCTTGGGAACCTTAGATGACAAAGACAAGGCTCAGTGGCGACTACTTGTAGCACCCTTAGTACACGCTTACAACTGTACGCCAAACAATGCTACAGGAATGACTCCATACTATTTGATGCTCCGAAGAACACCCAAACTCCCCATTGACATCAGCTTGGCTTGAAAACACTAACTCAAACCAGATGTCCCATAAGTCATACGCCAAGAAATTGAAGGCAAGTCTACAAGAGGTATACCAGCTTGCTGAGATGGCATCAGAAAAACTGGGTGCAGCAAAACGGAGGAGGCTTGACCTCAGGGTCAGAGAACATGCCCTCAAAGTAGGTGATAAAGTCCTTGTGAGAAAAATGGCTTTTCAAGGGAAACACAAACTGAAAAATAAGTGGGAGGACATCATGTATGTACTAGATCTGGCATGGGATCTGAGGACCAGCCACCTGCTGCAGAGTCACAACACAATGATCTGTCTTAGAATTTTGACCAGAATTCTCCTGCAGTCAGCTCGCCAGAAAGTGAGAAAGCAGACACAAATGTCCCGCAACAAGAGGAACAAGACAACACTCTGCCTCAACCCCATGTACGAAACCAACAGCCACCCCAGAGACTTGGATGCCTACAACCTGGCCAACCAATTAATATATCTGATGCTGCATATAAAGCTCTTACATCCATATCTGATCTTCCCACTTTTTATGCCATCAGTCAAATTATGCAAAAACCATATGTAAGAGAGAACACCTGGAGAAGAGTCTGTAATCCAACAGAATTTGGAAGAACTCTTAAAAATTAAGATCAATGCCTTAGTAGATCCAGGTAAACTTG
>JXSR01S019265.1:13381-33589 GCA_000969725.1 Ophiothrix spiculata | reverse complement strand
GTGTGCATGTAATTACTGAGGAGATTCTGGTGCAGATATACAATTTTCTGTTTTCTATATCTTCAATTTTATGATAGCATTGCTCGTAGAGCTGATGTATATGTGCAAGTGTATTGTGCTATACGTTGCAGCTTGTTATCATACTTCGATATTTCGGCAGTAGTCAACTTCACTTTGACTATTATAATTATAGCACTATGTGCATAAGTTTGCCTACCCTCCACGAGTCGTATGAGGCCTTTGAGGAAGCCATGGTAATGGGCATCAAATGTACAGAAGAATTTGGCTTCACATAGAGGTATTTGTAGTACAGTACAAAGATTTTTTAACAAGCCCATTATAGGCGTAACTATAAATGGATATGACTCAACTGTTGTCCACATGCACTTGGAGCTAATTTTTTGTGTATTTGAGGGCCCTGACTCCAACTGTATGATATTGAAAGAAGTCATATTAACTGAGCAACTACTCAATATGCTTCCATTGGATATGGTAGTATATTTAAAGATAGGACCTTTACTTCCAGCATTGAACTTGCTAAGGAGGCTGATGCCTATGTCCTCAAAAGGGGTGGAAAAGAGTACCGGTATTGGAAAAGCTTAAAATCACAGCCCATATAGTTGGGTCATTTGAAAGGTCAAGGAAAAAATCTATATCTACTATATGTATAGTTGATTATGCCACTCGCTACCCTAAGGCTATTCCATTGAGCAACGTCAAGAACTTAAGACTTCAGTCAATTCTGGTCCAAGGTTAAGTTTTTTTTCAAAAAATGTGTAACTTTTATAGATCTGTCATACATTGAAGGTGCCGATTTATTCTATTGCTATTTTTACATTGTGGATTGTACAGATAAGCATCTGCATGAGTTAAACACAGCACGTGTTCAGTGATTCAATCATGGTGTGTTCAGAGTTTATCACTGCAATGTCTGCCAATATGTAATATTGAAATTTTAAACCACACTTCACATAGCCCATAAAAAAAACTGTATATTGAGCAATGTTGCAATGAAGAAAATTGAAAATTGCTGGACTCATACAACTTTGTATGCATTGATTGTGTACAATGTTAAGCTTACTTGCAACTGCCAAGACTATTTCACATTTGTCATTGCTCACTTACCAAGTTAACCAAAAACTCTTGGACTTGGTGGTCTCCATCCTGCTGCTTGAACTGAAGGAGATGAGCCATGGCGTACGGTATTTGAATCTTAAATTATGATAACAAAAGTGCATCCCACAAGTTTCAGGCTTGATTGTAAAAATAGAGCTATTGTGAATTCCAGTTGTCAATATCATGCTATATCTGTACACATTGCCAGGCAAAGAATGACATATGATGAATTATGGATTTGCCCTGGCGAGACGGGTTTCATGCGTAAAAAATCTCATGAGACCTTATTCAATTTAGGCCTATATTCAGTGCAAGGTAATGCTCAAGTGTCAACTCATAGCAAGGAATATAGACACAAAATTCCTTGCTCATAGTGACTATTTTATTTTCAATGCATAGTTTTGTTAAATAATTTTTGTATAATTGTTTGATGATGCAATTACTTTGTTTTTTCAGACAGTGATAGTGACTTGCTTTTGACATTTAAGAAGCCTCGGCGAAGCCCTAGGAAATCAAACCAATCATTAAAAGTCAAAATCGCATCGCAGCAAACTAAATCTACACCTATGCCTCAGCCACTAGTTACAACACCTAGCTGAAAGTCATCAAACCGTTCAACATCCTCGGCATCTGTGCGTCTGTCTGGCGAACCGTCTATTTATTCACCCGGTACATCATCCATGTCAACATGGTCAACGGAGTCAACCCCAGGACGGAAGAATTCAGAAAGTAAGTTTTGTTTGATTGCATGCACCTCAGTATGCGAAGGCTTGCGTCATAAAATTGTTTCCAAACTTTTCGGGAGTTTCAATGAAAGAGTACAAACTTACCCCAACATGATATGGTTTCAAAGGAGCATGTTTTCTCGGGGGTGGGGTGGGAGGTGGGGGTGGGGGGGCTAGCTTGGGTAGGGGGGTGGCCTTCAAAAAGTTTTGTACATGTATGTGCCTGCCAGACTTTGAAAATTTGGCCGTCTCTATATCTATTTTTGACTGAAAAACCAACCCATCAGAATACCAATTTTGTCCCAAAAAGCACCAAATTTTAATCAAATTGGGTGTTTTTGTGCAAATTTTCCCAAAATATACCAAATTTCATCTTAGACGAAAACCACCTGATCGCTATACCAAATCTGTGAAAACCGTCACCAAAAGGCATGCACAAATATACGTTTACCTTGTCAATGCAAGTTATCCCCGGGGTTTTTTCTATCTAAATTGATACTCTCCAAAGTGGAAAGATTTACTTAGACCATAGTGATCACACTTTTCAAAGATTTAAAATTTTAAGTCTCAACAAAGTTTGTTATATTAAAATTCTACCAGATAAAGGATAGAAGAAGCAGACAAAAGAGGAGACAGTATTTTGGTGTCCCATGGGCTTGATGGAAAAAGAATAGAATGCCCCAAGGCATTTGTAATGCACTGGCAACATTCCAACGGTTGATGGATAAGTGCATGGGCGACGTTGTTGGGAAGATCGTCCTTGTCTACCTTCACGATCTCCTAGTGTACTCAAAGACATCGGAGGAGCACGAAGAGATGCTGGAGGAAGTGCTTAATAGGCTGAAGGATTACAAAAAAAAATGCTGAAAAAAAATACAATCTACTGTATGGCCATGCAGAGGTTATAACAAGTGAATTTTAAGTCACATCTCTTAAACAAGAACATTAACAGAAAAACTAGAAGAAGATTCTGTAATCTTTAGACAAGAAGTGAAGAAAGGCACTGAAAGAGAAGCTACAAGAAAAATTTGAACAGGTCAAATAGAAAGAAAGTCAATTGAAGAAGACTATAGGCAAACTCAAAAAAGTACAAACCAAACTACAAAAGGAGAATGATTCCAACAAGAAAGTTGATACTTGTATAGTCAAGAAGGCAAGACAGATTAAACTATTTTATGAACACCGAAAAAAATCAATCAATATAGTAGAAGTTAGAGGTACAAACATATAAAGGAAGTCAAAGATTCGTTATGCTATTTATCTGGATCAGGCTATGAAGTGACAACTATATTAGTAAAAACCAAAAACAAGAGGTTCCGCCAAATTGCAGTTGTAGATCTTCTTCAGGTAACCCACCCCTTGAAAAAGATTTACTAGAACGTTTAGAACTGGCAATCACGCTGAAAGGCAAATTCAATATGTCTGAAGCTGCATATAAAGCTCTTACATCCATATCTGATCTTCCTACTTTTACGCCATCAGCCAAATTATGCAAAAAGCAAAGGAGAGAACTGTGAACACCTGGAGAAGAGCCTGGAATCCAACATAATTTTTGAAAATTAATATCAATCCCTTAGTAGATCAGGGTCAACTTTGAAATGTGGGCACTCTCTATTTAATGTGAAATTGACCAGTCATGGAACCAGCAACATTCATCTCATGAACATATTTGTATATTTGCACATAAGCATTCAATATATGCATATTATTATTGGTGTTGCTCTCCTTCATGAAATAATCAAGGCTTTTTGATAGAGGATATATATTTTTCTACAGCTGCAGGCACCAAATGATTTTTCGTCCATATATATATGATGTGATGTTCTGATGTTTCTATTTTTTTTTTTCAGCATGTACAAGAAACCGACAGGGAACTTAATGGAAAGCAATGCTAGAAAGTGATGAGGCTTGCTGGACAGTTATCAGTTGTATTTTTCTTAATTTTTATTATAATAAAGGAGAGAGAGAGAGAGAAAACTAAGAGATCTGGGAGTGGTACCAGAAGATGGGATTGAATTTTCTTTTAGAATGCCACATCCATATCAAAAAATGAATAAGAAGTTCGATAAAGATTATCTTGTGGGCATGAAGAAACTGACACTATACACATGATATATAGCATCGAACATCAGCATGCTAAGAGTGTTATGCCCAGGATACCGGCATCATTGTCATGGCTGTGCAATACTCTGCCATCTATCCAGATGTAGAAATATTCATCAGACATCGGATCAATTTATACCAATCCATAGCATTTCCAAACAGCTTGGAATTGATGACTGCAAGTTACAACCTGTCTTATTACATGCTTTATCAGGAATGGACAATGTAATGTAAGTTACTTCAGAAACATAGGGAAAAAGATGTCCCCGAAGGCAAGGAAATCAGTCAATTGCACTGCTCTTGCAGATTTTGGAAAGGTGTCTTCTACAATTGACATAATGGATGAAGTAGTTACAGCTGCAAGAAATCTTACTCTTCATGCTGCTGGTGGACGTGACTATGACAGTTTAGCAGAGCTAAGAAGTCATCAATTTCTCGAAAGTAAAAAGAGAGACATCCAGTGTGTGGTTCCCACAGAGAATAGGTTTTCAGTTTCATCTGAGATGAGCTCTACTTTCTGTCTTCACGATGAAGAATGCTAACGTCCAATACCCAGAGCTTCAAGAACCTCATACCACGGGATGGAAATGGAATGAAAAGAAGTTACTTGACCCAATCATAATGAACAGCCCACCATATCGTAGTACTCTGCACTCAAGACGTGGAAGAAAACCAGTGTAGTGGAGGACCTTTTCTACAAAGCCCAATGCATACATGACACATGGTGAATTGGAACATAAAAAGAAGGCAATTGCAGGCAAAACTTAAGGCACAAATAGCAAAATTGCACAGAGAAATCGAGCAAAACAGTCACTTGCTTCTTGAAAAGGAAGCCAAAGAAGTATAAAAACTTGCAGAGAAAGTAATGCCAGAAGTTGAGAAATGTGGCCTAATCCAAACTCATTTCAATGTTTATTTTGGGAACAGCAGATGCGATATTATCAGCTAATAAATAAGTGTGGAATAAAATGGCATGCACTTATTATTAAATGGGAACAACTGATTAGGTCTAAGTCTAAGAAATATAGCTAATCTAAACTCAACATTTTTTTTTGGAACAGCATCTTGTAAATTGTGACCCGTCATATCGAAAGGTACCTTAAGGTCGGCAAATTCAAAATTGATTTTTTAGTCTCATCTGAAAGCTGAGATTTTAAGCTTTAAGTTGACACCTTGATTTTGGTTATTGGATGTTCGGTTGCGAAGTTACACCCAAATTGGTAAAAGGCATCGGGCTGATTCGGAAAACTATAGTTCTGAGAAAATCAAGTTTAAAGTTTTTGTACTTAGTAAATCTTGAATGGAGAGAGGATTTTTAGCTTGGTTTTTGATACATTTTTCTTATGTTTTGGATGTTGGAACCTGATTAATATGATAGAATACACTTCAATGATAACCTTTCTGATGAAATTAGAAATTCGACCTTGGACGTGATTTTTGACTATGCTTAGCTTCAATGGCCCGTATCTCGTAATGTACTATGCCGGTATTAAGGTACCTTTCGATATGACGATCCACAATTAATGATTAATATGGACAAACACAGACAAGATAGATTTAAAAACTACCAGACATATCGTAGTACTCTGCGCTCAAGACATGGAAGAAAACCAGAGTAGTGGAGGACCTTTTCATCAAAGCCCAATGCATACATGACACATGGTGAATTGGAACAGAAAAAGCAAGGCAATTGCAGGCAAAACTTAAGGCACTAATAGCAAAATTGCACAGAGAAATCGAGAAAAAAACAGTCGCTTCTTGAAAAGAAAGCCAACGAAGAATATAAAATTGCAGAGAAATGCCAGAAGTTGAGAAAATGTGGCCTAATTCAAACTCATTTCAATGTTTATTTTGGGAACAGCAGATGCGATATTATCAGCTAAAGAATAAGTGTGGAATAAAATGCCATCAACTTGTAATGAGGGATTGCGATGTTGGAGATTTGGTAATTTAATTAAGAGGTGAAACAGTCTGGCACAAAAATACAGGGTGTATCAAAAAAAAGGTTTACAGTGATTAAAGTGCCTCCATTTCAAAAAGTATGACACATTCTCTAAATTTGTTTTTAATTATAAGTAAAATAGACCATTATCTTTCCATAACAGAAAAAATTACATATGTGCGACAACCAGAACAAAAATTATGGTAAATTTTGTAAATCGTAAATAAAATCGGTTGCGCAAAGACAATAAAAATAGTGACGGATCCTTATGTTTTTCCCTTTTTACGAAGACTAGAGAACTCTAACATTACCTGCATATGTCCGATTAGGGCTCTGTTAACAAAGTGCGACACTTTTTGGCAATTAGTTTTAAACATTGATCAAAAAATTTGTTAATATCTCTGGCTGAAACTAACACTTATGGAAGAGACCTTAGGACATCAAACCAAGTGATATTGGAAAACCATTACTGATGCCACGACAGTTGTGAACTTAAGTATCTAGGGAAGTTATTTTCTTTAATGTGTGGACAGTGAAATAGCCTTGTAAATGAAGTGCTAAAAATGGCAAACAATGGTCAAATATCCAAAGTTTATTCAAACTGTTATTACAAGGCAAAAATGGATAGGATTTAGCCTCCAAACGTCAGAAGTTATTTGTTTCGTCCTATTTGATCTTATTCTTAGCTAAAAGATGTTACCTTCAGTCAAAATTATAAGTGCGGAACCAGGAAATCTTTGCACAGCTGATTTTATTTACAATTTACAAAATTGACCATAGTTTTTGTTTCGGTTGTCGTACGACTGTAATTTTTTCTGTTATGGAAAGATAATGGTCTCTATTACTTATAATTAAAAACAAATTTAGAGAATGTATCATACTTTTTGAAATGGAGTCACTTCAATCACTGTAAACTTCTTTTTGATACACCCTGTATATGTAGCGCAAAAAAATCCCGCTGTTATAGCTTCACATTCTGTTAAACACTAAACACACTGTCATTTTTCATCTCATAATGGATAGCTTTTTAAAGTAAAGTCACAAGCACTTAATAAAAACAGAATAGAATATATTTAACCATGGGTACCATTGAATAGCATGATAATTATTATTTAAACTATTTCATATACGGGAGGATTCTGACCAATCTCTAGACTATTTCTGAGCCAACATCCCCATCAATGTGTCTCTTATTATCATCAGGAGTGGAGGCAAAGCCACATGTGTCATTAGCTGCTGCTGCAGCTTCATCATCAACTTCATCTCTTCCAGCAACATCTGCACCATACATAGCTCTCCAAAGGTCATCAGAGATAAGGCACCTCAAAATACAAGAAGAGTATATCAAACTCAAAAAAGAGACATTGGAACTGCAGCGGCAGTAACTTGCTGTTAGAAGTTACCAAAAAAAATGCTGAATGCTTTGGAGGTATAATCTCTGCAGGCGGTTGCAATCTTTAGTTTGATCCTGCATGGAGATTTTAAACTGGTTTTCAGTTTGTTTTTGCTTGTAAAAGCTAAGAGTCTTTACATATGTCAATACTTAGAGCGAGATAGTACTGTGTATATCTAACTTGCAGTGATGATTGAGGCAAAAGGCAATTTGAAAATTTTGTGCACAGGAAGGAAAGTCCCAATATGGTCTTGTCCAGAACAGATCACATATTTACAGTTTCCACAGTTATCACTGAATATCAGATTACTAGATTTGATTGGCCATTACTGTGTGTGTTATGGAAATCCCAAGTCCACTTTTGTGCAGCAGTTGGAGCATCTTATATTGCAACGATAAGATCAACATCTTGTTAATTACTAATTAGTACAGAGAACCACAGACAAGATAGATGTAAAACTGCCAGACATATTGTAGTACTCTGCGCTCAAGACGTGGAAGAAAACCTGTGTAGTTGGGAGCCTTCTCTACAAAGCCCAATGCATACATGGGCTTTTCTACAAAGCCAAATGCATACATGACATAATATTATCAATTCACATGGTGAATTGAACAAAAAAACAAGACAATTGCAGGCAAAACTTAGGGCAATACAAGCAAAACTGCAGGAAAAATTGAGCAAAACCGTCACTTGCTTCTTGTAAAGGAATCCAAAGAAGTATATAAACTTGCAGAGAAAGTAATGCCAGAAGTTGAGAAAATGTGGCCTAATCCAAACTCATTTCAATGTTTATTTTGGGAGCAGCAGATGCGATATTATCAGCTAAAGAATAAGTGTGGAATAAAATGACATCCACTTATTATCAAATGGCATTTCGAATCAATTCAAGCCATTCTAATCAACCATGTCTCAGCCCCTCAGTCTCCATCCCCGTGTCAAACTATCTGTGTCTCCTGGTCACAACTTGGCAATCTATGGTTGTTTTCTGTGTTATCTCCTGTCAAAATCATTTTTTCTTTAAGCACCTTAATATATGCATGGTTTTTATATCTTTTAATTCTTTTAACAGAAAAGTATATAATCGAGTGTTTCGTCGTAACAGCTATATAGTAAAGGTAAGATTATTTATGGACATTTCTATGACACATATCCATCAAATAAAAATACTTCTGTTTTGCAATATAATTATATGCCTATGTATTGTATCGCTATTTTCATCGGTTTCTCGAAAAGTGTTTTGTCGCAAAGTCCCTATTGATCTGAAACGTTTTGGATTAAAGGACTACATCCTGAATTCATAGGACAGGTTCGGTCCCTCTCAAACTCAAACTAATACTAAAACTTTTAGCCCTTTAACTAATCTCAAGCAACAATCTTGAAATCTGATATCTGAACACAATTATGCTTCTACTAATGATGATGTACTTCACAATGCCAGTCTTAATATTTGCGGACTCAAATCAAAACTGGACTTGGACTTGCTACAATGTCATATCACCAAATACGATATTCTCAGTCTGTAGTTAATAAAAAGAGAAACTCTACTATTAGTAATAATATATCTGTGTGTGTGTCATCAACTTATTTCATGGTGGCAGCGGAGAGGAGAGATAAAGGATACCATGACAGACATGCTCATAATCTACCACCACTGCATGAAGGTCAGTATGTACATTTACAAGATAAGACTACATCTAAGTGGGTCTCAGCCGTTGCCCAAGGTAAGAGACATGAACCTCGTTCACATGATGTAAGAACAACATTTGGAAGTATTTTGCGGTGCAACAGACAACACATCCGTGAAATGGAGGGAAATGGTAATAAAGGTGAGCAAAATACCTATAACAACATACCCACTCCAGACACACTGCCAGAAAGCACACCCGTAGCTAGTGAGTCGCAAAGCAACTCTATGCGACCCAAAATAGTGAACAGTAGTGAATTGCAAAACACTGAACACTCCAAAATTACAAATGAAGCGCAGACCAAAACATCAAATACCAATGTCCCATATCGCACAAGATCTGGTCATCTAGTCATAAAACCCACAAGACTAGACTTGTCAATTTCAAGTCATATTTCTATAAACTTATTAAAATTTCTGGTCATTTCACATTATGATCATGTTAGATTTTTAGAACAAAGTTTTGATTTTTATTATATTATGAAATGTAATAAATGCACAAAAATATTTGGTATTGGTCTATTTCAGTTGGAAGAAGTGGGATGTAATAATATTCACATATTTATATCTAATAAACATAATCCTTTACATACCCCCATAAACAGAACCAGTCATGCCTATAACATCTAAGGTCACATAGTGCCACATCATAACTATGGCACATTACTACCTACCAAGCAATGTATACTATATTAGTTAATAAATAGAGATGCTCTACTAATAGGAATAATATATCTGTGCGTGAGTAACTTATTTCACTGTCTAACTGAAACTAAAACTAATGATGAATGTTTCTATATTACTGAATGTAAAAAAATATTGCTGAAATCAAAAAACTTTCCCGTTGATTATAATGGAAGTTCTATCAGTAATTGATCCACCACAAAAGGTATAATGAAACAAGCATCGAAAAAAAAAAGCCAACCCACAAACACACCCTACAAACAAGGATGGTAGGTTTGATTCACACAACCAAGAACATAGTGTGTGTGCATTAATATTTTCTAACTGCGGTCAATATAAGCTAAATTACCAGCAACCTTGGACCCCTTTTAGAACATACTATGGACTATAGCTCACATGTGTTTCTATGCAGATGCATTTTTTAATTTTCCATTGCTGCAGGCAGTTGTAATGATATCATCTGACACATAGATTCCAAGAAGCATAATAACAAAGTAAAGCATCATCCTCTTCATCTCGATCAGAAGGTGACAAGTTATTTTGCACAGAAGGATACTTCTGTAATAAATGCTGAAGTCCTTTTCACTGATTTTCTTACTCAGCACTCAATTCCGTTTGCTGCTGCAGATCATACTGGTCTCCTTTTCCGGTGAATGTTCCCCGACTTGGCAACAGCGAAATGCTATTCATGTGCCACAACCAAAACTACCACAATTGTGAAGTCCCTAGCAAAGAATGATGCATATAGCTTTTATGAAAGGCCCATTGAAAAGGGAGAAAACCCTCACACTGTTGTTGGTCAATGGGCCTTACACGTTTCATATTTGTGTTCAAAAGGAAACATAGCAATTTTTGGCTGAATCAGGACAAAATGGGCTCAAAAATCCAACACTTTGTTTGGCTAGCGATGTCATGCTATTATCGATACTGATGACGTAAGTGAAGTGCGTTTACAAGTCTTTGGACAAATCACATCACCAAAAACGTGGGAAATACATCTGTGGTACATGTATGCTTGAGCCATGGTCCATGGAAGTGTAAGTTACGGAAACAGAACCTAATAAAAATTGATGATCATTTCTATGTGAAATATCACAAAATTGACAAAAATGTGTGATCATGTGTGCATATTTTTTATTGTTTTTGGTAAACAAACATGTCACTGATTGTCAATAGGGCACCCCCCCCCCAAAAAAAAAGTATGTAATTGAAGAGGGAATAAAAAAAAATGTAATACAACATTTGTTGATGTAACTGTTACAAATTTTGCACTTTTGGTTTACTGTATAAGTGGTTTATTTCGCGCTACATTAATTTTCGCGCTCAATTCTCAAAGCGCAAAAATAAATGTAGCGCGAAAAGTAGTATTTATATACCGCTGCACGTTAAAAAATTCACAAGCGCGAAAATAAAAGTGCGCGAAATGATTCAAAATAACTCAAAATTAGGATTTGCGCGAAAATAATTGAGCGCGATAATATTGGCGTTTACAGTATATAATCAATATTTTAAAAATTGTGCCCAAACAGAACCTTCGTTCAATATCAAGTTATGGCAAGCCACCTTTTCTAGATCAATTTTCAGTATTTTAGTGTTACGTTTTCAATTCTAGGTGGAAGCTCCAGTCCAGGCATTCTTGGAATTGGCGCTATATAAATTTTGCTTGTTATGTTATGTTATGTTATGTATTTCTTATGTATTTCTTTGTTTTTTGAGAGGGTCAAAGCACCAAATTTGGCCCGGGCGCCGATAGTTGAGAAGTCCTGCTCTAGCCCCTTTTAAATCATTTTTCCCCATTGGACATTTTGAAACAAGCTAGGTCCAGTTGTGGATGCAGTGTTTTGTAGATTATATTTTGTTGCACACGCCTAATTCTTTTCATTTCTTATTTTGTTTGTACAGAGGGCATTCTTCAGACCACACAAAGATTTTTCGAGCGGACTATGGGAGACTTGCAGAACTTCGGTCTATGGTGCCATCATCTACCATATATGTGTCCTAATGGCAACTGCAACAGAAGAAGTTACAGACTTTAAAACTAAAAATTTGGCTATGAGTGACACCGTTGTCATAGAATGCTCCCCCAAATAGAAAGAATGCAAGATTATTGTATGTAAAGTTTAGGTCATCTGACCCCACTGACAGCTGTCTGAATGGTAAAAGAATTGAGAGATAAGCGACAGAGTGCAGACCAAGTGATTGTATTTTATCAGACAAGGGACCAGTGTGACCAGCTGTATGGTCACTTCGAAGGATCGTAGCTTGAGTCCTCTTGAACAGAATTATGCTATGTACCATGCATGGACACCACAGAAAAACAAGGATTATGTTGTAGAGTCCTTCGGGAGAGAAGATGGTAAAGTTTGTGTCCTCTTTGCCAGGGTTGCTTTTGGTATGGGCATTGACACAAGAGCTGTTAATACAATCATCCATTTTGAACCTCCAAAGACTGTTCTAGACTATGTGCAGGAGACTGGCTGGGCAGGAAGAGATGGAAGTAAAAACTTGGCATTACTTATGGACTATCTGCGTTCATATTCCAGGAGAAAGCCAGAGGAGGCTCTGAAGGCTTATACACAGAATAGTGTTGATAGGATATACCTACTGAAAAGCTTCAAAGGTGCAGCTGCAAAAGCTGACTTTACATGCTGTAATGTTTGTCAGAAATCATCAGACTTCTGGGTAGAAGAGGCATGCTTAGCATTGGGAGCACAGGTTGATGAAACCGACACTATTCAAAGAGAAGTTTTGCCAAAATGCATTGAATTCAAATTTGAAGGAAAAAAAGAGTGAATATCGGGAGGATCTTTTTAGTCAGCTTGCAATAGGACCTTCAGGAATTATGAGCCTTGTCGGGAGATATATCTGTTGTATCACACAGCAACTAATTGACAGAGCTTTCAGTACTTCTGAACAAGTGTGGACTTTTGAAGAGTTTAAAGTGAAACATTATTTTTTAAATGATGAGCATGCAAGTTGTGTATACCAGATTGTTGAAGAGGAACTAAAGGATTGTTGTGTATTCCACACGATGAATCGCCCTTCCGCAAACAAATCTCCGGAAGAGTCAGAATCTGAAGATGAGATGGCATATGCTACAGCTGAGGGAAGCTGTATTGAAATCATTTCCCTGTGTTAAGGAGTTTCGATATATGAAGGCGATGCCTAATTCAGACTCACTTCAAGAATTACCTAAGAGTTTGTTTATAGCGACGATGAGACAGTAGTTACAGGGAAATCCGACAATGAGAGTGACTAATCTCTTTACAGTACGCGTCTTGACTGTGTTTGCAAGGTGGATGAACTTAAAGATACAATGAATGATTCTGATGTGATCACAACCTCACCTCTTTTCTACCAACTCAGATAGATGAACATAAAATAAATGCAAACTCAAGTTTTGCTTGATTCTGATAATTCATTTTCATGTTTTTAGAAATCTCCATGGGCTACTGTGTTGTAATTATTATAGGGGCTGGACAATAAATACAAAATGACGTGTTCGCTTTTCAATTTTTCTAAAGAATGCATGTATTTGTGAGAACTGTTTTAGATTTGTAGTATAAATTAATGTATACCGTATCAGTAAAGGATTCTTATTAGCTAAATATACTAATTTTGATAGAAGTGACACACATTGAGTATGAAATGTGGAACTCAAATTGCCACTTTAAATTGTTACAGGCTACAGTCTTGGTTATAGGTAACAATTCATGCTGAGGTTTCAATTTAACCCGTTGGAGGCGGCAACCATAAAATCAACCTTCGAATTCACCTAACCGCTGCATAAAAGTCCACGTTTAGGAACAATTTCTCAAAGTATTGTATCCTATAGTCAGCTATAAAAACACATTTATAGGCTAAATTTCCCTCTTCATTATGCCATGTATGCTACATGGTAAAAACAGTGCCCGTTCAGTAGACTATTTACACAAAACCCTTGTCAGCCAAGAACTTTATTGGCTTTGACTTGCAAGGCTGAAAATTACTTGACCTTTGACCAATATCTCTTTTGGGGAATTACTGATCCAAAAATAAAGTTAGCCAATCTCTTACCCAGCAGTTACCTTTCATATGATACCAAACATGGGCCTATATATTATTATAACAACAAATGCTGCAGGTATTTATAGTGCAATAATTAGTGGAATGAATTCTATAGAAGTCAGCCGCATACAGATGTGAAATCTGTGTGACTTCTATAGAAGTCGGCCCCAGCGCAGGGGGTTAAATCGCAATAATTTTGTTAAAATCCCTATACCTATACATTATATTTAAGATTTCTTCAAACTAAGCATCTTACTAATTCCTTTTTATTAAAAACTGATCCAAAAATATAATACAAACAAAATTGATCCAATAAACATTGGTGCATTCGGCCAGCGCTGGCTTCACTCGAGCTGGCCTCAGGGGATGCAAAGGCGTCCAGGTCGCTACGCTTGCCTCACAAGCTTCGCTTGCTATTTCTCTGGACTCAAAAGTTGATAGTACTTGTGATAGTACTTAGTTTTGTGACCAAGCCCTGAAGTCCTCTGAGACTCAGATGATATGATACAGCTGAACTTTAGGAATGAACAATTAGTACATTAGCATGGCTACTTATGATAGCACTGACATGGGGAGTAGCAAACCGCATCCTATTTTGAATGGGGAAGAATTTGTACATAATGTGCAAATGCATGCCCATTTAAAATGTATCAGAGAGCTATGCGCATCCCTTGATGCAGAAACCAGAGCTTTACCTATCTAAAAGTACAAGTAATTATCATTATTCAATACACAACTCCTTTTAAACATTATTGTTATTGGCTACCAAAGTGAGCATGGCTTATTAACAACCAATAGGAATTGCTGTCTTGTTGTGCTCAGGGGTACTATGTTGAAATTGTAATTGGCTACCACAGTGTGCATTTCATAACATCAACCAATCAAAATGGCTGTCTTTTAATTCTTAGGGGACAGCCTTATAATCATTATTGTAATTGACTTCCAGAGTGTACATTTCATAACAGCAACCAATCAAAATTGTTGTCTAGTAATGCTCAGGGGACAGCCTTATAAATATTATTGTAATTGGCTAACATAGTGTGCATTTCATAACACCAACCAATCAAAATGGCCGTCTTCTAATGCTCAGGGGACAAACATTATAGTAATTGGCTACCACAGTGTACATTTCATAACACCAACCAATCAGAATTACTGTCTTGTAATGCTCAGAGGGCAGTCTTTGAAAACATTATAGTAATTTGCTAACAAAGTGTCTTTACATGTGACTAACCAATTGTAATCACTGTCTTAAAATGTTTAGGGAAAAGGTTTTCAACAAAAACTCACAGGTCTCAAATAAAAACAAAAGAAATGTGTCCATTGAAGGAGCATGGTCCTAATATTCAAATTAAAATTTCATTATTATATGACAGATGTCAACTAAGTCAAATATTAGGTGAATTGCCAGAACCATTTTGATTTTATGGGCACTTTTGTATTTCAGAAATGCCTAGATAGGTTACTGTGTGAAATTAATTATGTTACCATAATTAGACACATTTTCACATTTATCACCAAAATGGAACATAACTCAGCTGTGAAATTTCACATGGATTATGAGAAAAATATGAGCAATATATTGATACCAAAATCTCTAAGAGTTGAATCAATTGGACCATACTCCTTTAACACTTTAACCATCAAGCTACCCAATTTTAGGTAGGTATGGATGCTCTAAGTAACTTTTAGTAATTTGAACTATTTGCTTATTACAAAATATAATTATTTTACCGAAATGTGTATTATCTTATCAAATTAGAATACTGGAAAGTCAAAAAATCAATAAGATTTAATCTTTTTAAAAATACTTAAAAATTGGATAACAATTCAACAATTTACAAATGGCAGCTATTCATGAAAACGAGAGTGGCAATAGCTTGGCGCAGTAAGTGTTAATTGCTGCTCTTGGAAAAAGATACAGGGTGTCCCAATGAAAACAAAACTAACTATTTTGAGGTCTTTTTTCAGGTGGGATCAAAACCATGATGTTGAGTAAGAACTACACTTGTAAAAAACATATGCCATTATGATAACATTTATTGGCAAGTATTTTTATTAATTTTTATAAGCTCGTTGCGCTTTTATTAGGGCAAGCTGTACATCTTTGTCTCCACAAGCGAAATTTTGAAATCTAATTATAATACTGTATTGATCAATTTGGTTATCACATGATACAAGAGGCATCTTCAAGATCTGTAGTTATACATGTACCTATACATTATGGGCTGATTTCACTAACTTTTTAAATGCATAGTTATCACGTCGCAAAACCAAACACATATCGTTAGGTGTGCCATTTCTTGCCTTTTTGTAACATCACAAATTTTTTTGAATTCCCTATGTATAGCCATAACTTACAAAGCTTCATACACTAAGGGTTTTACATCTGTGAAATGCTATCATATTTAGAACCCTTCAAAGATACAATGCATCATAAATGTTAGTAAAATCTACCCTGGTTTCAAGTATATGACAGTAATACTTGGACTTATCTCATACCACATTAGCTATCCCATCATGCATCAGCTATCCCATCATGCACCAGCAGCAATCTCTGTAGGCTGTTCCTGTTCTTCAGACTCCTGCTCAGCATGTTTAGTAGTCTCTGTAATACTTAGCTCTTGTATCCTAGTCAGTTCTTGCAAGGCATTATTGGATACGGCTTTTGCTACCTCTAGCTGTGACTGGGCTAATGTAACACGCTGGCCAGCTATGATTGATGCTGTCTCTGAACCTGTCAGGTGTACAAAAGTAGGAAAGATGGCATTGCAAATTATGGATGTATCTTGAATTGTGCTGAGAATTTGCTTGATTATTATCTTATTGACTTGTTAAGTTTCAGCAAATATCAACATTGTGGGTGTTTTAAAGTTATCACATTGTACACTGGTGCCCTGTCTAGGCAAAGAGTGTAATCATAATTAGTAAAATTCTTGACTAGTAGAATTACATTATCTTGGCTTGGTTTCTCATTTGTCCTATCGAAATACTTGATAATTGTTTGTGAATGGAAGGCTTGAATTAGCTAAAAACGAACAGCCAGGAACTCTACTAACTTGTAAACTGAGGTCGATAATCCAACATTCAAGTGCAATAGAGACTATTGCCAGCCAGTGTTCTTTGAAAGTGGGAGACAGAAGCACCATGGTGCCTATCGAGTTAGGAAAACTGTATTTCATAGTTCCAATGAAGAAATCTGCAAATTTAGTATAGACGACCGGAGCATTGAGGTAATGGGAAGACTGTCCTATGCTACTTAACACCGAAAATGTGGTTTACTAACAAATGTGTAGTACAAACATTAGGACAAGTAAAAAATTACCCAGAATATTGCCATGCACAATAAAAATCTGTTCAAGAAGCCAAGACTATGTAAGGAAAGCCAACTAGATGAGATGGCATAAGTATTTTTGTATGGTACAAAATTCTTAGAAGATAACAATGATGAGCAAATCACAGTAACAGACCTTATAAAGAAAATGAAAGAGTATTTAATTTGGCTGGCTCAACGCAGGAGGCTTATGGGATGCAGTATATGAAGCAAAAGATTAAAGATTATTTTGACGAACACGTCATTTTCACTGATATCTGGGGCAAGCCTAATGTTGTGACCTTCAGAACAACTTTGTCCCATATATTACAAGAATACTATAATGGTGCATAAGCTTAATTGTGCGTTCAGAGTCCAGTGATTTCATCACTGTAACATCGCTCGACGTCTACCAATACAGAGTCTTCAAAAGTTATAGCACAATATGCGTAGCACGTGTAAAGACTGCGTATCGACAGATGTAGTACGATGAAATCGCTGTGAAATCGTTGGACTCTGAATACACCATAAGAATCCAAAATGTGAGCGTGATGATGAAGAAAAGAGAAGGATTATAGAAACAACAGCCAAGCTTCTGAAAAATGACAACTGAATCTATCTACTTCTGCGGATTAGACTACAGAGAGCCATTGGCCTTATACCAGCTATAGTATTAAGCAGTTCTTGCAAATCTTAGGTGTTGGTAAAAACACAGAGTAGAAACAAGCTTCATTAGGCCACACCCTTATCTAGGCTGCAAGACCCAATCTGGTTTTAGCACCACTGCAAATAGGGTTACCAATACAGATGTACCACTTCATCTGCTCAAGGTTCTAAATTGATTCACTGCATCAACATGGTTTTAGCAGTTCAAACGCAGAAGTTCAAAGATTTGAACGCAGTGCTTCTGTTACTCTGAAATATGCAGAGCTCGTCTCCGAAGATCAGTTTCTTCAGTATTCAGCTGATAACATCAATCATAATATTTATACTCTGGATGGGCGTAGAACTTTTCATGGCATTGGCATGATTGCTATGGTAACATCTTGCTGAGGAACATCCTGTTTGATTCCACAGAGAGATGTAGGATCTAATGAAATCCTTAGAGCAGGACAGGTAGCAATCCATCAGGACAACTATCAAAAGAACCAAAGATTAAACATATGTGATATGATGACCTAACTGTGTCAAAAAGCAGTCACTTTCAGAATCCTGCACAAATATTACTTGCTGATGTTTTGTGGAAAGCCTCACCATTTCTTTAATGGCCTCGCCCAAACTGCACAAGCATTACTTACTTATGTGGACCAGATTCATGCAGATGGTACACAAAGGAAGTCACCCAGGACAGGCCATTAATGAAATTTGATTTGAATCTGGCTGATTTGTCTTGCATTTTTTCTACTCTATCTTTATATGTGAACAAGCTAAGAAGAGCAATACTATCTAAGTCATAACGTTTGGTCAAGCACTTTGGTGGAAAGCCCTACCATCAACAATTAATCAGGGATATGACAGTTGTTAAACACCTTAGAAATGAAAGCTTAAAGATATCACATTATCATGACATTACACCTATATTGTTTAAGGCAAAACACTTGCACCAATTAAATCCAAGTTTAAGTCAAGTAGAGCTCATTAAGGATTACACTATCACAAATCAAGAATCAAACATTACTACTATCCCTAAAATCTTTAAATGCCACAACAAACCTAAAACCACTAAATCTCACAACATTTTGCACAAGCTGAGCTACATATTCCAGTGTCAAAATACCAATTTTGTGTAGGAGTTTAAAGGAATAATTGGTATTCTTTTTGACCATCATGATATTTCTATGGGAACAGCCACTACTATATGTGGCCATCCACTAGGAACCTCTAGTATCCCAAGTCAGAATTTTTCATTTTGAGATGCTGAAATTGAGATATTTGCATATTTGAAATTTTCATGCATTTCTTAAACTATTTACAAAATATCAGTATTCATTTCAACTCAAAAATATTAAAAAACTAACATTTTCTAGATGTAGTTGAATCGGAAACATAAACAAAATGAAAACTTCAAAAGCAAGAATTCTCAGTTTTAGATATTCTGATTAGTCATGATTCAAAAAACAATAACTCTACTTCTGGGTTTCATAAACCTGAAACAAGTATCATTTTGAAGCTTAAAATATGTGTTATTTGATTATAAAATAAAACAAAATTGACCAGGAGTAAACTTTACTGAAGGATTGTGGTTTGCTTTGCAATTATTCTTAAATTGTTTTTCATAACTTGTATTTTGTATGTTTAGTGTAATTGTCAGGGTCTTATAGGAGACTAGTTTCTGTATGGTAACTGGTGAATTAAAACTACTTTAAATAAAGATTGCTTTACCACCACTACTTCTACCATAATCACCATATTGTTTGTTACTCATGGATTTTATGGGTGTAAATTTAACTTTTTGAAATGAAAATCTTTGTATCTAGCTCAACAGACATTGAAGGAAATGGGCACACTAAATCATACACTCAAGATGCAAATGAACTGCAGCAGCAGACAATATGAAAACGCAAAGAAAAATCCAGCTTTTCTCAACTAAATTTGCATTGCCACAAGTGGTGTTACGTTTTGATATTGGGCATTTACACGGTAACGGAAGGACAATCACAGAATTTTTCTGTATTTCAAACACATACATTGCCCAAATTGAATTGGATAAAATAAAACTAATTCCATATTTTGTTGAGTATACCTGAATTGATACCCTATTGATCTATTGGAACTACTCAAAACTCCATCTATCTGCACATGCTCCACACATTTAAAATAAATAAATACTGGGGATTTATAGTGCGCTATGCCTCCCAGATTTGTAATACCACTCGGCCTCTGCACACTTTACAGGTGTTCGCTGACCACTGTGGCCCAAGTAAGCTCCATTCCACACCAAGCATCATTTCAGGTTCTGCGACAACCTCTAGGGGCGCTGAACCGCAGCCCACATATGCACCCTCTCTGCCCGGGTCAGCTCCCCGAGTTCATACCTGCCAACATTGTGAAACCTAAAATCGGGACAAAAAGACGCGCGCGCGAGGCGTTCGTCGGAGGTCCAGGGGGCAGGGGTCCTAGCTGGGGTTAGAGATTTCAACAAAGTAAAAGCCAAGGAAACATTATTTTCATACTTTCCACTGATGTAGGTTGAAAAAAAC
>JXSR01S019263.1:0-13650 GCA_000969725.1 Ophiothrix spiculata | reverse complement strand
AAAAAAATAATCATGTATAAATTTAAATGAGGTTTATAGGGGTTCGCCTTCTCCTTCTTCATTACAATTACATCCAAAGTTACAAGTCTTTTCATGGTCATAATAAAAAAGTGTGTATGATTTCGAAATGTAAATGTAAAAGCAGGAAGAATAGCCACAGCTTATTACAGTAAGTTGCAATGACACTATCGAAGAAAGGCTACATATTTGGACAAATGCAAGGGATGTTACTTTAAAAGGTATGAAAATGATATTTGGTGGCGTGAAACATTTAAAAAATCAATACCTTTCAGAAGTATATGTAGTGAAATACTATACAGTCCTCTCTTGTTTTTAACAACCCTTAAAAGGATGGAGTTGATTTGATATGGTTGAACATGTCTGGCCTGTGACATGCGAGGAAATTCTATATTTTTCAATGCACTTAAACGGTAAGACAAGAGAGTGATATCTTAAGGATGTCGTCAAATGAGTAGTATATAGATCTCTTTTTATTAAGATTTATTTCTGCGTTCAATTTTATTAATTTATTATATGTAAAGACATGATTAATAGATTTTAGATATATTGAATATAGAAATTAAACTGATTTTATATACAATACACAATATGAAAACCTGCAGCTATGATCAATGATACTCTCCGTCTGCTCTGGAAAATGTGAATCATAACTATTTTTTAATCATGAAAAGAGAAATAGTTTCAAATACACTTATGGTGACTCGAACCATGGCTTATGGCGCGGGTTAGCCATGCATTACGATGGGAGGGAATAACCACTAAGCTTACTTAACAGCCTTGTGATTGTGAACCGAAATTTAGAACATAAACATTAGAATGCCGTATTTTTCTTTTGTTTACATGAAAATTGCAATTTTTGCATCGTTGGAATGCTCAATTTGCAAGTAACTTGTACGAATGCTAATATTAGACAGAATGTAGTTAATGTAGATATTAACACAGGCAATACATTGCCCAAACGGGGAGGTCGTAGTCGTAGTTAACGTCCGGTATTTTCCGGAAAAACAACGCGAGTTTATTGCAGTATCGTCTAAAACCAACACCGCATATTTATATAATATTATTTGTTAATCAATAAGAGGTATCAAGCCTGTAAACTGTCAAAATTTGAAAACAACCGAATTGTCCGAACAACTTGAAATTATGAGGTTTCGGCGAAAAAGGCGTCATCCTTTCCGAAGTAGTTTTTTGATCTTTATCATGGACGTGAAACCACCAGTAAAGATTCATGTATAAATTAAAGAGTCTGTTTCTATTTGTTACCATTAGTGATATTTTATTTGTATAATTGTAATATTATGGTAGATTGGAAAGTCGAACACTTACGAATTCTAACCACTTGTCGCCAAGATAAGTTCTCCTCCTGTTGTGAAGCAGTAAGCTCTGTTTCAATATGGTTAAGAAACACCCTCTGGATATTCAAAGCAACAGGTCACCTCACTGTATATGAAAACGCTTTGTTAAATCATCATTCTCTACATTATGTCTACCTTTAGTTAAGTCATTATAAATTTTGTTTGACCTTGCTCTTTAGGGAAATTGAACATTAAATTGCTTAAATTTTTACTTTATCGAATTGTAAAGCATTTCCTTGCAAATTGACCAACTCATATTGAATGCCACTGATCTAGTAAACATCCAATTACGCACGTCCTTGCACTTATGAAACCAAATATATACATGGTTCATTTGAACACTTACTTATTTACTTTCATAAAAGACATAGTTTTATCCTTCTACATAAATCATACATCAAGGACATATTTGCCTGTCCAGCACATAGGAGTAATAAATGCCAGAAACGCCATTTTGCGCTACAGATACGAAATGTGAAATAAATCTTCATTTTTAAGACAATCAACAGAAAATATTAAAAGGACTTACTGATCTTTGAACGCGTTTATCTCAATTATACTTTTTACTCACTGGCAACATTTGACGGACCATAACTTGACTTCTGGAAATCGTGTGAAGTTCATTAAGGTGTCATTTTAGTCCTGAAAGCATGGTCTTTGCAAATAATTAAAAGAATGAAAATGACAAGAGGCGGCATTTACTGCTGGTATAGACAGGTATTGTGTACCTTTTGCAATGAGAACTGTTCCTTTGTCTGTTATTATATTGCGTTTTAATTTTTAAACATAGATGTTTATAATAATTATACGAACAACCACATTTGCACACTTATGATTAACGAGAATTTACGATTTTGTATCTTGCCTCAGCTGACATTGACGCAAACATTTAGCCAGTTCAAATGTTCTGTCCGTGCATAACAATGCATTTTGTAATCCGTAGTAAAATATTTTGTTTAACCCATTACTTATTCTATTCACTTGAGTCAATAAGTATAGATAATCCCCACTTGAGAAATTGCAATCCTTAACAACCCTTTTGTGTTTACACGATAAAAAGCACCACTAAAACCGCCAGACGTTTTTTCTTTCGTCGAGGACAATAGCCTATTCTATACTTTGATGATTGACAGGCCTCTTTTGTGCGGTAAGATTAATTCGATACTTATTTTGTCATTTACAATTTTTGTAAACTAAATCCTTTGTCCGTTAATAAGATAACTTACGACAAACTTGAACAGGCTAATTAATTAAATTATAAACAAAATTCTAAAGAGAAAATGTTTTTGCATATACATAATACATTAATGATATTGGAGTGAGGCTAATAGAATATCAAGCCCGAATCTTCAGCAAAAACAGAGCACATCATTTGATATAAGATGTTATTGTACCACAATGAAAACTTTTATTAGAGTATTTAAAAAGATTAAAGTGCGTACGAATATTTGATTTCATATACAAGCAGTAAATGGATGATGTTTGTTTAAATTGAATGAAAATAAAGCTAAATAGATTGCAGAAAAATAAATAAATTATGGTCTTATACCCTTTTCAGCATCGGAATATTATGGAAAGTCTAATACCGTCGTATCAGGCAAACCACTTCACAATGACATAAAACGCACAGTAACTTCCCATATCTTGCTTCATTCAACAAAGAATATTACCTGCTAGGGGCTCTTTCACACATCACAAAATGTATATACCAATACCGTACGAATAACGTACACTGGTTTAGTAATTGATATACATGTATTTCAATGACCGAAACAGTTTACGTTATTTGTTCGTTTTGGGTCATATTTTATGTGTGACGGAGCCCTAAGATTTTACAAATTGATGTACTATTTGATATGCAACAAATTGTATTTTTACCACTATTGCCATTGAACAATATTGGACTGCAATAGAGTTCATTGCTCCCCGTCGATTAGCAACAAAATGTTAGCTAAAATGCTATTGGCAAGGATGTATGTGAAGACAATAATCTGCTAATTAGTCGTCTTATATGACATGCACTGACGACAGAAGCAAGGAGGGTATGTGAAAACAATTATCCACTAATTACTCTTTGCATGTCAAATGCGTTGACGACGTTGATCATCTTGATAATGCGCTTCATCATTTCGTTTGTAGCTAAATTAGAAACACGAATAACAAAGACAAAATAGTTATCTGGTCTAAATATAAACGAGGTTGGCTCCTCCTCCTTCCATCCACTGCAGCCACAAAGTTACAAATCTGTTGAATGTGTTTTAAGACTTGTAAAGAAACTATATCATGGTGCTTTTGTGCCTTTTTTGCTTTGCTTTGTGTTTTTTTGTGTATTAGAGTTTTAAAAAAAATACTTATTTCACATTTGGCATGAAGCTGTCTTTATACTCTTTGCTGATGACACTATTATATTTCATATAAAGATCTTAAGTTGTCTTTATACTCTTTGCATATTTTTTTTTCAAATAAATATCTGGCAAAGAGAGTCACACTTTAATATTCAGTAACTTTTAGTAGCAAAGTATCACACAATGCACTTTAATCTATTAATAAAACTTTAAAGTAGGGTCAAATGTTGCGTTACTCGCGTTGCCAAGTCTACACATTGAATGTTAATTGTACACATCAAGTTCTTGAAACAGGACTTTACATTGAATACAAACTCTATATACTAGTTAAAGAAGGTGAAACCCTTTTTAAAAATATATTTAAAATAAAATTTGCAATTATTACACTTATTTTCTTTAGTTAGTGAAATTGATAGGTATACTTTGAAACATTTTTCAGTCAAAAATTGTACCAAAAATCAGGTTTTTTTAAAGAAAATGTGTTACATTTATCGTAAGATCACTCAAATAAAAGAACCTTTAGTTCTATTTAATTGATACCTCATATGATCCTGGGATCTATAAATGTCCCTGTTTGTTTGGAAATGCCCATTACAATGTTTTTTTGTAAACAATTTTGTTAAATCATTAAAAAACATCAATCCATTTTGCAATCCGTATTCTACTCTATTGACAGAAAGAAAGAATCATCTGTTGATCCTTGGCGATGCTTTCTACTTCACGTATTAGGTAAACAGTGTTGGTTGGTGAATGCAGTAATCTATTTTCAGCAATGTAGTGATGATTTGTTTTGTCAATGTATCGCTGCCTATTTAAACCACTAATTGCAAAACAAGAATACCAATTTTCGTATATTTATTCCAATGTCGCTATCCATACATTTTAAATTTTATGTTCAAAATGTAAAACTTTGTATTTTCAAACTATGGTGAATCCTTCTTATCTCAGTTTGGTCAACCTAATGTCTTTAACAATTTTGTAACTGAACCACGCGGTATTTTAAATATGACACTAATACTAAATTACACGGGTTTATCATCCTGTAAAACACATACTTTACATGATGTGTAATATATCATTAAACTATTTTTATAGCCTAAATGAAAACACAGTAAGTCGTGACTGTGTTTCAAGTTTTCGGGGAACTGTGGGCTGTGAATCGTGACATTAAGACACCTAATTGAGCGTTCATTTAATTTTCCACAAAACATGTCTGCCCCTTTTTATGTCTACTCAACATTTTCTGCTTTTCTTCCCTCTTCATCTACTGTATATATTTCTTTCATTACAACCTGAATGACAAAAGTCGAACAAACAATGTGCGCGCACAATATTTCGAAAGGTACAGAATTAATATGTTGGAAAATTAATGACTCTTATTCAGAAGCGTAATCTTGTTCTGTAGCATCTGCCGAGGAAGGGTTTGGAACGTTTTGAGTAGAAAGAATATGATTTAATGATACCTTCATCTCATATCCTGGGGCCTATTTCACTAAAGTTTACACTACGAACAGTTTAGTGAAATAGGCCCCTGGTCACATAATCTTGGGGCGAGGTCAAGTTAACGATGTATTTAAGGCGTCATACTGGGTAAAAATTAAGCGGACAACGACCCAACATCGGCTGGTGATCCGACGGTGTCCGTGTGGAGAATGGGCGGTGTCCGTGAACCATATACGTGGATCAGGAAAGCAAGTCGCAAGAATTCAACTTTGAGCTAAAACCTTGCGGTTTCTTAACGACGTCTTCGTTACGGTCCAATAACAACTGGCGGCTGAACTGTAACCGACTGATGTTTCGGCGTTGCGGATTTCTACCGAATACCGATTGCCAGATATCGGTGGGCGGCGGTTGTGATGTTACCATAGCATTTCGGATTTAGACAAAATTTCGATGCAGACTATCAAAGCAGTTCAAAGCATGTTTTTTGTATCAGATGACATATTTGATAATCAGATCAAGAGTATTATTACTTTCAAAGCGACGTGTTATAAATTCTTAGATTGCCGCATCAGACAATCCACAAATATCTTAACTTCGAACATAATGAAAGACACGAATCTTGGAAATCTTAAAATCTTTTTAGTTTGATGATAAAACGTTCAAAGTAATCAAGTCACTATATCGTTAATTTTATATTGCTTGTGAATTATATAATTGCATTGTTCCAGAACAATTGCATATACATAACATATTAGAAATATCATTGTTTTTCACATCAATTGAAAGAATGAAGTGTAAAGTTATTAATCATGATTGCAGTGCATGTAAAGTGTATGACATAAGATATCCAGTCATGATAATGGGCATGCCTTACAAACCACGTAGCATAAATAATATCAACCTGATAGTGTGGACAATAAAGGTTTCATTTTGGATTTTATGCAAACTAATAATTGTTGCTTTGGCAACTGAAAGATTATCAAACATGCTACTTGAACATGTCAAGGAGCAAAAATTGTACATATTACCTGCTGAAAATAACGCAATATGGTATTGGGCTTTACACAGTATTAAATGAATTTAACAATGAATATCTGTGGGCATTAAAGGGGCAATTTATGATCCCCTTTTCACCCTCAAGGTCACCTCTATCAAAATTGAGCTTTTTAGCTCATAAGAATCCTGGACTGGTTTATGTTACGATCCCCAAACCATTCTTTCATATATCTGCTTGCATTTTCGAGAAAAGTGAGAAAATGTGTCTTTTTCTAATTATTGTCGGGGCCCCGACAGTAATTACAAAAGTAGCCTATGGGGATCTCCAAAATGCTGAAAAGCTTGTAACTTGGAAACGAATGGTCGGAATCAAGTGTAATTTTCAGTATATATTTATAATAGTGCACTTGTCTTTTTATTTAGCTTGAAAAGAGGTTCGGTTAAAATCATGAATTGCACCTTTAATGATTATCATATTAAAGTATGAATTTTCAAGTGTACCTCGAAACATAGATAAAGTAATTTGTTCATATTTCTACATTAAATATGTGAAATTCAGAAATTATTTGTACGCTGACAGTAAGAGGAAATTTGAATGTAGAAAGAAAAGAAAAGAAAGAAAGAATTCTTTAGGTTGATAGCCAAGGATAACCCAGGAAAGCCTATAATGAAGCTTATTTCCATTGTAGTCCTAGATCTAGAAAAACCTGCGGAAGCGAGCATAGACTGAAAACCAAATGCACATAAAGCGCCAGGCGCGGGACTCGAGACCTCATTGGTGCAAAGCGAGGGAAATACCGCTAGGCCTACATTACTGTTCTTAAATGATTCAGCCCTTACTGTATCAATTTTTTATTCAAATAAATGTTAATGAAAACCATTAATAAAACCGCGTAAAGGAAATGTTTGAAGGAATATAAATAATGAGTACCAATATTAGAAACAACATCTAGTCTGTTCAAACAAACTGTTCCTATGATTATCATACGCACAACCACATCTGCACATTTATGATTAATGATCATTTACGATTTTTTATAGTAAATTTACCTTACCTCAGTTGACACTGACGCAAATATTAATTAAAATTATAAACAAAATTCTAAACAGGTTTCCCATCAGATGTTCCTTTAATCTAAAGAGCTGTTTTTTCCAAAAAATTTAATATCGTCACAATATTAGATAGACAACAATTTTATTTGCGTGACAATATGTAAATGAAAGTTCGTTTTTTTAAATCATGGTTTTATACTCTCTTCAGCGTTGTGATGCATTATTGAAGTCCACTATCTATTCATTACTCACTCATGATATAAAGAAGCTGCGTGCACACCACAAAGATATTATATATCACTTCAATCACATTAATGCCCCATACCATGGTACTAAATAAGTAATGTAGCCTACTATTTGCCATGCAACAAATAGAATTTTCATCAACACTGCCTTTAAACAATATTGCACTACAGTAGAGCTCATCGTAACGAGAGTTGATTAGCATTGAGATGTTCGATATAAATGCTATTGGCAAGGAGGGTTTGTGAAGACAATTATCCACTAATTCTCGTCTCATATCAAATGCACTGACGACGTTGAACATTCTGATAATCAGCTTGAACATTATCGGTTTTATCTAATTACTCGTAGTAACACGAGTTACAAAAAAAAAAGAAGCAATAATCAGGTCTAAATTTAAATGAGGTTTATACGGGTTCACCTTCTCCTTCTTCATTGCAATTACATCCAAAGTTACAAATCTTTTCATAGTCATTGAAAAAAGTGTGTATGATTTCGAAATGTAAATGTTAAAGCAGGAAGAATGGCCACAGCTTATTACAGTAAGTTGCAATGACACTAACGACGAGTAAGCTATATATTTGGACAAACGCAAGGGATGTTACTTTTGAAAGGTATAAAAATGATATTTGATGCCATGAAACATTTAAAAAATCAATAGCTTTCAGAAGTATAAGTAGTGAAATACTATACAGCCTCTTTCATTTTTAACAACCCTTAAAAGGATGGAGTTGATTTGATATGGTTAAACATGTCTGGCCTGTGACATGTGAGGAAATTTTATATTTTTCAATGTACTTAAACTGTAAGACAAGCTAGTGATATCCTAAGGATGTCGCCAAATGAGTAGTTTATAGATCTCCCTTTTATTAAGATTTATTTCTACGTTCAATTTTATTAATTTATTATATGTAAAGACATAATTAGTAGATCTTAGATATATAGATTTTTTTGTTAAATAAAACTGATTTTAAAATACCATACACAACATGCAAACTCATAAGCAGCTATATTCAATGACTACATGGGTAATTTTCTGATATACCTGATTATGACTGTATTAAGAGTTAATACTCTCCATCTGCTCAAGAATCCTAACTATATTTTAATCATGAAAAGAAAAATAGTTTCCAATGTATTTGTGGGGACTCGAACCATGGCTTATGGCGCGGGTTAGCCATGCATTGCGATGCGAGGGAATAACCGCTGAGTTAACTGAACAGCCTTGTGATTGTGAACTGAAATTTAAAACATAAACATTAGAATACCGTATTTTTCTTTTGTTTACATAAAAAATGCAATTTTGCCTCGTTAGAATGCTCAATTTGCAAGTAACTTGCACGAATGCTAATATCAGAAAGAGTGTAGTTAATGTAGATATTGAAACAGGCAATACATTGCCCAAACGGGAAGATCTTATAATCGTAGCTCACGTCCGTGGTTTTCCGGCAAAACAACGTGAGTTTACTGCATTATCGTCCAAAATCAACACCGCATATTTATACAATATTATTTGTAAATCAATAAGAAGTATCAAATCTATAATCTGTCAAAATTTGAAAACAACCGAATTGTCCGAACAACATGAAACTATTGACAGATAGAATAATGAAATTGATCGAGGAAATTATGTAGGTGATGTCTTTGTTGACCTAAGCAAATCATTCAATATGGTCAATCACAAATTGCTTGGTGATAAGTTAAATTCCTTTGGTATCAAAAATAATGAAAAAAGTTGGTTCAATTCGTACCTAAACAAATCGTACACAACGTGTGTCTATCAACGGTTTCGTTTCTTCCCCAAATACCATTAAGTCAGGAGTTCCACAGGATTAGATTTTAGGACCTCTTCTTTTCTTGTTATTTATCAATGATATGCCTGATTCTATTCTTAATTGTAAAATTGATATGTGTGCTGACGACACATTAATTTATGTTTGTAATAAAGATTTAAATGTTATTGAACAATGTGTCTGAATGATGATCTTAAATGTATAAGTAAATGGCTGAAAGATAACCTCATGAAAGCCAATGTCAGCAAAACAAAATTAATGGTACTTAGAACTCCTGCTAAATTCTACACACATCTGAAATGGAATAATCATGTTAATAATGTTTTAAAGAAAATGTGCAATAGTCTTGGTGTATTAAGAAGAATTAAACCTTGTCCATTTATCAATTTTAAACAAGAAATGAAACAATAAATAAATATGTTATATATGTTTATGTTTTTATATTTTATGGATTCTTCTTTTAATGTCTTTTATAAAAATTATTTTAACTAGATATAAATATATACTACATGTGTTTTTAATATTTAATGTTTTACGGGTGTCTTTCTTTTAATGTCTCCCAATTCTTCAAAATTGAGTTATAGCTTAAAATGAAATTGTAAATACTATTAGCCTGTTCAATTTTGTCGTAAGTTATCTCATTAAAGGACAAAGGATTTAGTTTACATTTGCCCAACCCCGGTTGAGTATGTTACTCTGCCTAAATATGGTGAAATCAATAAATTAAATAATATGAGGTTTCGGCGAAAAAGGCGTTAGCCTTTTTGAAGTAGTCTGATGACGCCATTTTGACCTTTATCATGGACGTGGAACCACTAGTAAAGATTCATGTATAACATAGAGACTCTGTTTCATATGTACGCCAAAAATTGTAATTTTCTGACACGTGTAATTAGGCAATAACTTGCATAAAAGATCTGTAGCTTTAACATTTTAATTTATTTTTTAACCATTAATCATGTTGTATTATTAGGGTAGTTTAAGTTAATGGAAAGTCGAACACTTACGAATTCTAACTACTTGTCGCCAAGATAGGTTCACCTCCTGTGGTGAAGCTCTGTTTCAAGGTGGTAAAGAAGCACCCTCTGGATATTCCAAGCAACCAGGGCAGCAAAATGTTTGGGTCACCTCACTGCATATGAAAACACTTTGTTAAATCATTTAAGTTTTTCAATATTATGTCTACCTTTAGTTAAGTCATTATAACTTTTGTTTGACCTTGCTCTTTAGGGAAATTGAACATTGAATTGCTTAAATTTTTACTTTATTGAATTGTAAAGCATGCATCCTTGCAAATTGACCAACTCATATTGAATGCCACTGATCTAGTAAACATCCAATTACGCGCGTCCTTGCACTAATAGAACCAAATATTAAAATGGTTCATTTGAACACTTGCTTATTTACTTTCATCAAAGACCTAATTTTATCCTTCGACATAAAATCATACATCAAGGACATATAAACAGGTGATGTGTACCTTTTGCAATGAGAACTGTTCCTATGTCTGTTAATATATTGCGTTTTATTTTTGAAACATAGATGTTTATAAATAATTATACGCACAACCACATCTGCACATTTATGATTAACGAGAATTTACGATTTTGTGAATTTATCTTGCCTCAGCTGACATTGACGCAAACATTAATTAAAATTACAAATTCTATATAGTGAGGCCAATATAAGAATCTCTAGCCCGAGTCTTCAGCAAAAACAGAGCGCAATGTGACATTATTTGATATAAAATGTTATTGTACCACAATGAAAAAATTTATAAGAGTATTTGAAAAGATTAAAAATAAAAAATAATGTCGCTGCTTATATAGCGCTTTTCCGCAATTGATCAAAGCGCTTTACATTTATTCCGTTACCTTAAGAATACAGCCAGCTGCCCATTCAAGTGCTCAATATCAGTATTCCTAGTAACTCCCCATATAACGCTTGGTTCAACGAGGAAAGTGTGATAAAGTGATTTGCCCAGGTTCACAACACGTTGGCACCAACGGGGCTCGAACTCACAACCTCACGTTTATGAGTCATGCCGATTTCCGCTAGACCACACGTGCGAACAAATATGTGTACCGCCGCGGCAAAAGGGTCCAGTTGTCGGCTCGTACATGTTGCTCCTTGTAGCATATCTGATGTATGGTATTTGTATACATTAGATATGCTACAATGAGCAACATGTAGGAGTCGACAACTGGACCCTTTTGCCGCGGCGGTACACATATGTGATTTCATATGCAAGCAGTAAATGGATGATGTTTGTTTAAATTGAATGAAAATAAAGCTAAATAGATTACAGAAAAAAAAATAGATTATGGTCTTATACCTTTTTTAGCATCGGAATATTATGGAAAGTCTAATACCGTCGTATCAGGCAAACCACTTCACAATGATATAAAACTTTTACGCACAGTAATTTCCCATATCTTGCTTCATCAAACAAAGAATATTACCTGCTAAGGGCTCTGTCACACATCACGAAATGTAATAATACCGTACGAATAACGTACACTGGTTTAGTAATCGATATACATGTATTTACGTTATTTAACAGTTTTACGTTATTTTTACGTTTTAGGTCTATACGGTTATGTGTGACGGAACCTTAAGTTTTACAAATTCTGATAGGCAACTAATTGTGATGACTCACCCCGAAAAGGGGGACTTTGCGACAGAACACTTTCGAGAAACTGGTGAAAATAGGCAGCAAAAATAAAGAAAGTAATAAGAATTTTCAGCAGATTTGCTGTTGTAAAATTTGATTGCCTTGATCAATTTCAACAAATAATGTGTCATTTTAAAGCTTAGAAAATGCTCTAAAAGATGAAATGATAAAATCGAAATTGATATCATCTGCAAAGTCCCCCCTTTCGGGGTGAGCCGTCACAATTGTATTTTACCACCATTGCCATTGAACAATATTGGACTGCAGAAGAGTTCATTTCTCCCAGTCGATTAGCAACAATATGCTAGCTATAATGCTATTGGCAAGGAGGTATGTAAAGACAATAATCGGCTAATTAGTCGTCTTATATGACATCAAAGATGCACTGACGACAGAAGCAGGAGGGTATGTGAAAACAATTATCCACTTATAACTCGTCGCATGTCAAATGCATTCAAAGACGTTGAACATCTGGAATTATCTTGAGCATTTTGTTTGTAGCTAATTAGAAACACGAATAACAAAGACAAAATAGATATCTGGTCTAAATAAAAATGAGTTTCGCTCCTCCTCCTCCTTTCAACGCAGCCACAAAGTTACAAATCTGTTGAATGTGTTTATAAGACTTGTAAAGAAACTATAGTATCATGGTGCGTTTATTTATTTATTCGTCATTTGGCATTATCGACAGAACAATACAAAAATAGACATGGTAATATCATAAAATACAAAACCCAGATAAGTAAGTCGAAGAGCTAGGATAACTTATTTCCAACTTATTTCCACTTATTTCCAATGGGATCCAGAACAAAAGGGTGCCTGTGAAAAATTAAATCAAAAGACAGTCGTATACCGCTGAAAGCTGGTGTCGGCAACCGTCACTGTTGAGGGAGCTCTGATGGATTTTGATGTGTGCTGCTTCTCTGACACCCCTGGTAAGAGTGGGTAGCATTAGTTTTGGTAAAAAAAATGACAAACTCAGATATGAGGGACCATTGGAATAAAATACTTTCTAAACATGATTCAGGCGCAGTTGCTTGACTCTATCAAAGATGTTCAAAAAATTGACCAATATGCTTTTTTGCTTTGCTTTGTGGGTTTGTGTGTGTGTGTGTGGGGGGGGGGGTGTTTGTTTGTTTCGTTTACAGAAGTAATTGACCAGATAGTGAAAGCAAACTGGATGATTAACATCTTTGTTTTTAAATAACATAAAGTCAGTTTAAGTATTAAATTAAATCGTGACAACCAGAATAATATATTCACTGCTCAGTGAGTATATTATTCTGGTTGTCATAATTTACTTATCTGATATCAACCCAGATGAATGAGAGTATAAACGTTCATAAAATCGGCAAAATGCACTAGGGTTAAAAGAATTAATACATGTATGTGAATAATATAAAGAATAGTCATGTTTGTCAATATATTTCGAGAGAGTCTGAGTATTTAGCTGTTAATGTGGTGTATTAGAGTTCATAAAATACTTATTTTACATTTGATATTAAGCTTTCTTTATACTCTGTGCTGATAACACTATTATATTTTATTCAAATAAAGATCTGACAAGATCTGGCAAAGAGAGTCACACTTTAATATTCAGTAACTTTAGTAGTAAAATATCACACAATGCACCTTAACCTATAAACAAAACCTTTGTTTATAAAGTAGGGTCAAATATTGCGTTACTTGCGTTACCCTTACTCGCGTTACCATTGTGTCCACAAATT
>JXSR01S019262.1:11564-21988 GCA_000969725.1 Ophiothrix spiculata | reverse complement strand
TAGTAGAGTTTGCTGTTTACATTTGTTATACTTTAAGTTCTTAAGAATTTCTGTGCCAAGTTTTACTAATTTGATGTGAAGTTGAACAGCTGAATTGATAGAGGTTTGGATAGAACCATGGTGATATTTCTTAGTTGTGGAAATTACTTATTTTGGCTGAATTTGAAGATGATCTTCTACAGATAAACAAGGCAATGACTCATGATGAAATCCTGGAGTCACCTACGGTGGAAAAAGCAACCTGATACATCATATACTCTATATATGTATTTTGAAGTCATTAAATTTCTTACAAAACAAACCTATACAATTCTTATACTTAGACTTTGGGAAAAAACTACCCATGGTGATACGCTAATTTATAAGAAATGTAATGATTCAACCACAATGCCCAGCGACCCTCCATACTTACAGCATCAGTATATTCATCTACATTCTGCTCTTCAGCAGCATCTAGTAATTTCTGTAACAAATAAGATTCATGTTTCAAAATGTTAGAAAACAGCTTATGTACTTATTCACTAACAGCGATACACCTATACAAGGACTTCGTTAAGGCAATGGGAAAAAACGCTGTTTTATGGGCGAGCGGATCTTTCAAGTAGGGTTGGTCGGGCAATTTTTTTTAAATAACCCAAAAATCAGAAAAAATTGGGAGAAAAACTAAAACAATTTTACAAATAAATTTTCTTAAAAGTTATAACTTAAATTGTTAAATTTTGGCCCCAAAATGGCTGATTTTACATGATTTTTGTGAAAATTGAAAAAAAAATGCAAATTTTGGGCCTGTCGGGCCCGTAAAACGGGTTTTTTTTGTCACCAATGAGGAAAATTTCAAGCCCTCTGAATCATAATAATATTCATAAGTAATGCACCACATTGAAAAGCAAGTTACTAATCTTTGACTAAATGCAGATTATGTACTACCTGAAAGAGAATTAATAAGGCTTTAAAATAAGACGATGTTGTTAACTTGTATCTTTTGATGTGGCTCATCACATATGAATTACCGTATTCGTTCTAATAGGCGCCCGTGCTCCAATAAGCGCCCACCCTTGAGTTTTTGAATTCCAAAATTAGAGAATTCAAGTATTCTTCATCAAATATACATGAAATTGAAGTCACAAAAAAGCAATGATTGGCTTAGTTATTAGATCAAACAGTGAAAAAGCTTGGATTATTATTCAAGATATTATATTATGGTCTCAACTGTGAACAGGTAACATTCTTAAGCTTAACATGTGCAAGTACGGCCTTCAAGTAAATGAATTAATGAATATCGTGATTGATCCGTACAAAACACATGTCGAAAAAATAAGCGCCCACCCAAAATGACTTTGTTAAGCGCCCTGGGCGCTAATTAGAACGAATACGGTAGTTGTGATATGTATCATCTCAATCAAAGGTGCCTTAAACAGTTTGTTTATTAACACATTTTATTGAAACTGTTTTTAAACATCATTTGGTATTGCCTGGGAAGGGTATTGAAGAAGACAAACACTATTTTCTTTTTCTTAATTGTCTCAATTTTGTCAAAATGTTAGAAGAAATAGGTAATAATGTTATTGGCGAGACGATATAATACCAATTGGTTGCGTTCAAATGTTCACGACTTATCTAGGAAGTTGTCATAAAGTCCCTATAATTTTAGCATACTAAATATATCATAGAGCAACTGAACTGTAGGCAGCCAAGTTGTCTAGCATTTTTGTCATCTAAAAACCTTGATCCTAAGAACACACTTGCATGCTGTGAAATAGGACAAAATTTGACAAGTGTCAATGCTATTTACAGCCAATTTATTTTGTCTAAACGTAACTATTCAATCCGACTACATATTCCTACAAGTCAGCATAACATATTCCTACAAAGTCTGCATAAACAAAAGTATTACTATGAGCAGGGTTCTGGTAGAGTTACATACCTTCAAAAGTTTGTATTCCCTACTGTCTTCAAATGCTGGGTACATATCTTTATATTTCTGTACAGCGTGTTGAGCATTCAGTAAATCTATGCACATGTGACACAAAGCAGCCTGCAAGGAAATAAGAAGATGGATGTTGACATAAGGATTGTTTTGTAATTTAAAACATTTACAACTGAAGAATGATATTAAAGTCAACTTTAGCCTTTCAAAAATCAATTAGAATAATTTATTTCACAGATTTGAGAGTCAGGTGAAAAAAAGCTGGAAATAGTGGAAAAAAAAAGCCAAATTATGACTCTTAAGGGTACAAAAAAGCTAAAATCAGCTGAAAAGCTAAACTTGCACACCTCTGTTAAAGGAGCTTGGTCAGATTTTTCAAAATTTAGTTTTCAATGTCATATGAAAGATGACCGCTAAAGTGGTGTCAGTTTCAAACTTCAGGTGAATCGGTCAAATCGTTTTGATTTTATGGCCAATTTTGTATTTCAAAGCCACCTATAGCCAGCGTTCGACATAAGCGGTGTCGCATCGCATTTTGCGACACATTTTTGGTCATTTGCCAATCAATTTTAAATGTGCATAGCAAAAAATGCGATGCAAAAATTCCTGCATTTACTTTCATGTTTCACATCATCAAAGACAAACCTTTGATATGTGTGTTTGTCCAACAAAAATCTCAAAATAGTATGATAAATAATTATATTTTGTATCTTTCCAATCGATTTCTTGACTCATTTATAGCTACTTTTGCAACGTCTACTACTTTCCACATCGTAAAGTTCTGCTGACTTTACAAGCTGTTAACGTCATATAAAAGCTCACCCCTATTTGCAAATGGACTATTCCAACCAAAAATGGCCGGTGTTTGTTTACATTATTTCGTGATTTTAGGTTGACAATTGCAAAATAAATATAGGAAAAGTTGTTTTCTAAAGTTAGTGGTTATTTTTTTAAGATAACAAGCTATTGGTTTATGTCATTTTGTGTTGAATTTTTAATGTTTAGGTTTTCAAGTAAGCTTAAGCTTAATTAAGCAATGGCAATGCAATGGTGTTTACAATGTGCTGTTGTATAATTGACTTTGATATCCCAATGGGATTTAGCTTAAAAAAGCTTTGCTGTCTTGAAAAGAGAGGTTACCCGGTACTAAAGGCGGGGGGGGGGACCTTTGGATTAACGGGGGATGAACAATAGTAAAGCACGGACCACGGTAAGTTTTACCGTACCTTTTTTGAGTTGTCAGAAAATTAACACAGGGGTTACTTCTTTGGTCATGTGGTTGTGTATGTTGGAAAAATGTTCATCTTTTACAAACTGATCAGTTTCTATAATATATTATCAGATTTTCATGACACTTGGAAGCAAATTTGAGGTCCTTTCAATCGTCAAAATAATGAAATTAGCAAATTTTACATATTAATGTTTAATCAGATTTTTATGCTACTTGGACACAATTACCCTTGGTTAGGGGTACGTATGTGTGCGTGTGACCCTTTTTCAATTGGGTCAGAGGTTATCTAGAGGTCAAGCCATCCATGACAGTGACCTTTCAGACGATACTTACTGTTTAGGACCGCATAGTATTTTTTGTCTGGTTTTATTTATTTCATTTAATCTTTTAACAGGTTAGAAAATGTTCATATTTTACACAATTTATGGAAGTACTGACAACTCGGTGGCAGAGTTGGGGTAGTTGTTGAACTTTCCAACATGGAATTGAACCGCTTGATTTTGAATAATTTTGTTTTTAAACTGCTACACAAGATTTATGAATTGCTACACAAAATTAAAAGTGTGTAGCAGTTTTTGCTACACACTTTTAAAATCTTAAGGCAAACGCTGCCTATAGCTATACGTTACTGTATAAATCAGTTATGGTTAGACAAATTTTCATACATATCTCTAAAACGGTACATAGCTGAGGCATGAAATTTCACATTGGTAATGAGAAAAATAAAAAAATCTAAAAAAGTTTGAAAAAAAGTTGAAGCATTTGGACCATGCTCCTTTAATATCAAATGGAAATCATCCATCAGCTAAGCATTACCGATTTATTATGTAAAGTAAATAATGAACAGAAACCCATGGCTGCCCTTACCATATAACTGTCATCTAAAAAATAATAATCAATATAATATTTATTTTTATCCTTTAGTCTGTTTGACAGTATAATATCAGATTTTCCATTGCAGATGATTAAACTAATTGCTAATATTAATTAGCTACTCAATCACATTAATATCTGTAGCGTGATAATGGATAATTTCCAAGTTTGTGACATGAAGGTCACATGTCTTGTTCAATCCAACATGATGAATTCCTAAAATAAGACATATCCATTTACCTAAAATACCTACCTTAAAAAAGTAATCTTTTGTACTATATTTGAGGAGTGGGCTCTCCATGGCCGTCTCTCCAACCTGCTCATATATCTCTGCAGCCCTCTGGTATTTTTCTAATTGCGCTGAATATTGAGCTACTTTTAATAAACATTTGTTGGCAGAGCTGGAAAATAAGTAAAGCAATGTTTACAGAAAATTAGCAAGATGATTTCCATACTGTGATGAAAAATAAATATAAAGGAAGGATTTGGGGGTGAAAAAGTTATCTACATGTAGACTAGTACATGGCAAGTTTGCAGAACAATACAAAATCTGTGATCTCCAAAAAAGGGACTTCCAAGTGATTTGCAAAAATGACAAATATAAATTATTCAAAAAAGTACTTCACTAATCAATTTGAAAGATGCGATTGGTTGGACCACTATCTAATGATTTGAAATAGCTACTCTACTTGATGAAAAAGCTGTAATTCTTCAAATAAATGAATGATTTATACATGCACCAAGCAGAAATACTGTAACAAGGTAGTAGATTGGATGGTAAACTAACCTGATTATGAACCACTCGAGTCAAAAGATTTCAAAAAACTGGACTAACAAAATGACACAAAATATAACATGTTTCTTTTATCTTTTTTTTTAAATATCATTTCACACATTTTAAAGATAGGATTGAAGGACTGGGAAGGATACACACAGGTCACATCGCATGGCACAATACTATACAATAGGCTTACACACTCTGAAATAAGGCAATCTTGTTAAAGTTAAATTTAAGTTTTGCATTTTTTATTTGTCTTCTTATGTAAACTTCATTGTTTTCACAATCTAAAACTCAAAGGATATAATAAAATGGATAGTTATTGATCAATTAGGAAGACAATGCTAGCATATCCTGGTGCCACATTAGGCCACAGGAATAGCCTAATAGCTTAACTACAAAAGGAACTATTTTATCAATATAGGTAACAATGTTTCAAAATCACTTCCTGCCATGATGTAAATAGCACCTCCATAATATTGTAATATCTGTATGAATATCACTTTGGAAGATCATGTTCTTCCTGACCAGGGAACTCTATATGAACTTGGAAGTCAAAAATGACATCATGAACATCACTGTAGGTAGTATTTGTGCCCTTCCTGACCAGGGAATTCATATAACCTAAGTGCATTATAACATTGAGTCACATTATAGTTTGGGGATGGCAGAACATAAAGCTGCATATAAACCATGTTGGAGAAAAAACTTATCATGAACAGGAAAAAAAAATGTAGACATGAATGAATTTGCATTATAAACATGACATTTTGTACCTTTCTGCATTAAAACTCTACTGTGATCAGAAGTAGATTTTGTAAACATACAACAATCTTAAATCTATTACAAAAATACTGGTTCTTGGTATCACACGGCCCCCCTGGTCGACGCGATCCCAAAAAATGTAGAGGAAGAAGGAGTGCATTGTTTACGAATGACGTTTGTTATGTGATCTTTGACCTAATCAACATATGAGGGTTCTTATATTATATCCAAAACCCAAGTTTGGTTCCATTCAGACTTTTAACTTTTCAAATTAGGCGAAATTGACATTTTCAACCAAGTTTACAACTTGACCTCATATGACATTTGACCTTAGTATGTGACCTTTCACCACATTGACATATGAGGGTTTTTATATAATATATCCATAAACCAAGTTTGGTTCCAATCGGACTTCAACTTTTGAAATGAGGCCAAATTGACAATTTCAGCATATTTTGCAACTTGACCTCATATGACCTTAGTATGTGACCTTTGACCTCACCCACAAACAGGGATGGATCTGGCTTTTTGTAATTTTGCCTGAAAATGTGAATTTCCCAATACTTTTGTAAAGTGAAGATCCAAGCATTTTTGCCTGAATTCAGGCAAAAACCTAAAGATAATCATGCCTGCACAAATGCAATAAGAGGTAAATCTCAACCCTTTTCACAACGCTGACGCAGACGTAGACGACACAGACATCCACTACTATGCCATAATCCCCCTTCTACTTTTCAAGCCAGGGGGATAAAAATCTGAAGTGTGGTAGAATTTTTTACATTGTAGAAGCCTTGCCTACTTTTTCCTAAGATGGATATTTATCAAAATATTGCATCACTCAGTCTAACTACAGTACTTGATGTGTACAGTATTAGTCTGTGGTATATTTCATTGGACAGTGTAAACAAAAATTCAGGGTGTAGGGCCTTATTGCAAGTGAATGCCAGCAAGTCATGCTGGTTGGCCCAGCACTCTGCACTTTTTTTTAATAAAGTGGCACAGAATTAAATGTCATCTGTACATGTCGAATATGGGCAATTTTTGCGAAAAAGAGAAGCATTCTCTCAATTTTCCCAACATCATTGACTAGAAAAACCCTTGCCTGGGCTTACAAATTACTACATGACTGTATGCACATTTGTAAAGTGTGGAATGACCAAGGGAGTGAATGACTGGTGGAGACCTACACATACATGCAACACTTATCTTATGACAGACAGCCTTTCTTGTCATGCATATTATGTACTTACATGCTAAGTTTGTGAATGTTTATGAAGAGTAGAATAGCACAAAAATATGAAAGAAAAAGGTTTTCATCACTACACAAGTGTACTTTGAATGGTGGTTCACCACATATGAAAGATCAGGAGCAACCTTATAAAACTTTACAGGTTTAAGCAACAGTCATATTAATTCTTTGATGTAGATACCCTGGTCACATAACTTTGCGGCGAGGTTACGTACGATGTGTTTATGGCATCGTACCGGGTAGAACTCAGCGGACTCCGATCGGACCGGTGTCCGTGAGTCGCAGAGACGCCGGAAGCATACCGCAAGAATTTAATTCTGAGTTAAAACCATGCGTTTTGTATACAATGTCTTCAGTTATTGTCTAATAACGACCAGCAACCAACCGGTGACCGACCGGGCATCGCAAGAGCTCGCAAGCATTCACTGGTGTCATACCGTTGTTATACTAACGTTGCGGCTTCCTTCGGCTTACCAGACACCGGTCGGCGACAGTTTAGTGGTTATATGACCAGGGTGTTAGTGATACCTCACACAGGTTTTTGCAAAGTGCAATATGAGAGCTTAAATTATGTTGGTAATTTGCTGTATCTAAAAGCTTAGATAAGAACAAGAATAATGGTTCACAAATTCATCTACAACAAAATTTACATCATGTCAATGATATTGGGAAATGTGGAGATGGTAATCAAGACTGCTTCAGGAATTTCTGACTGTGTTAACTCGATACCGCATCTCGCATAATAGTAATTGTGGTGAAAACAAACCTGACTGAATCCACAGTCATAGGGAAAACAAACACCACAAACTGCATTGATTCATGCAGTCCGTTCCCCCACTTTACTGCGCTGTTTAAAATGCATAACATTACCAATGTAGTGGAGGCTTCCGTCTATGTATACATGGGAATGGTGCGCCGGGACATTGAAGTTCTTGATCTTTTTTGAACAATTGTGCCTGCACAACATGTTCAAAATTACTCAAAATGAAAAAAAGAAATTGCAAAAGTTTTTGATATTTTTTGAACAATTGTGCCTGTACAACATGTTAAAAATTACTCTAAATGATAAAAGGACCAAAATTGCAAATTTTGGTCCATCTCAAATGACAATTGCCAGTGGTCACTAGCTAAATTACTGATGGCCCATATCATATGCAAGAAAATTCTCTCTTAGATATGTACATAAAAAATCAGTATATTTTTGCAACAATCACCTACCTATTTGATTCCTCCCCTTTGTAGAAATCTGCTGCTAGCTCAAAATGAGTTATTGCCTTTTCTAAATCCACCATTTCATTCTCATATATTTCTGCGATGGTAATATGATGTTTGGCTGCTATGGTAAACCTGCCCATATCTGTGTAGATCTCTATCGCTTGCTTCAGGACTTTAACTGCCTCTGTCGGTAAAAGAAAATAGTTTATAACTTACAAGTAAATTTAACATTGGTCCTCATTATAATTGAACACAACACTTTTTCACCCTTTATGCTGCTTACATACTCATGTAGCTTTGTCGCAGTGTAACAAATATAAGGCACTCGCTTGCGGTGCGGAAAGTCCCAAGGTGCGAAAAAGAAAGTCGAGTGTGCTTAAAATTCCCTTGGACAAGAAACTAACTGCTAATTGTCTTGTGGAAACCCGTACAAAACCTGGGGAGCTGATCCAGGGCCAGGCAGCGATGGTGTGTATGTGGGCTGATCAAGATTCAGCACCCCTAGAGGTTGCCACAGAACCTGAAATGATGCTTGGTGTGGAATGGAGCTTACTTGGGCCACAGTGGTCAGCAAACACCTGTAAAGTGTGCAGAGTCCGCGTGGAATTACAAAAATCTGGGAGGCATAGCGCACTATAATAAATCCCCAGTATTTATTTAACCAAGCTTCTGGTTGTCGTAGATGTCGCTTAGATAATCGATATCAGTCAAATTTGTTGCAAGATTTTTTGTGTTAAAATGATTTCAACTTTCAAAGCTACAAAACTGCAAAGTTACAAAAATGTGAAATGAAGCAAGCAACAGAGCTGCAAAGCTACAATAAACATGAAATCAGCATAATGAGACAATTTTTGTACTTTTGGAAATTTTGTAGGCAAGTATGACCAGCTGCTATATCAATTACATTTTGGTTAAGTCCCAATGACACATCGTTTTCTGTTGGATTAAATTCAACTTTCAACATTGCAGTATAATGCAAATGTGTTGTGCGGTATTACAACTGCTAAAAATAGCATGTGGTCATCTACCACAGCTAAATGTTACAAAGCAGCAAAATTACTCTGAAACAAAATGTTGTATCTCTCTACATATAGTCTTCTGTCTTAACAATGTTTTGATTATTTTGGGGACCCTTTTCAAGAACCATTATAAAGGGTTTCTTGTTAATAACTACATTAAGGTTGGTGTCAACCCTTCGATTTTGGAAAAGATTTTACTCAGTAACTCACCAACTAAATATGAAATCCATATAAAAGTAGAAATTTCTTGAAGCGAATTTCCATGCTAAACACAATGGTGATGTTCATTTCTGACAAAAATCTAAAATTTGCTAGTCCCAAAATATGCTTTTGTAAAAACTGGAACTAAATTACTTTTTAGAATCATGAAATCAATGTCAAGGGACAGTTTTTCAAATCTTTGATTCTCATTTTTCTAACATGACCAAAAATAGGTGAAAAGTGGTCATTTTTGTTCCAAAAAAGATGGTAAAACACCAAACCTTAACATAACACCTACCATTTGGGTCAGTCTTTTTATAACAATTGCCTGCATCTACATAGTCAGTAGCAGCTTGGTGACTAGATCCAGCTTTGCGTTGAAGCTCTGCACTCACACAAAACGCACTACCAGCATCTACGCACAGAAAGTAAATCAAACAAACATTAACATACTTGTACAATAATCCAGGGCTGTGATTGAGGTTTTTTTTAAAATCTTGGAAGAATGTAATAGAGCGAAGCGAGCAATGCGAGCGGAGCGTCTTTATGGCGGGGGGTCCAAGCCAGAGGGTTTATACACATTAAAAATTGCAGGAAACTATCATTTCAGAGGCAGTTTCAGATTAAAATTCCTTTATCATGATTTTTTCCAGTTTGTGTGATAACTTTTTCTAGCGATTTACTCATAAAAATATCCGGGGATATGTTACAAAACGTCTGGAAATCTGGGCAAATCACACCCCTGAATAATCAGATCAGTGTACAGACTTTGAACATGGGTACTTATATGAAAAGGGTATCAAAATGTGACATGTGTTTACTTGCTATAAAATCCTCAGAGTACTCTTATCAATGTTTTTACTGTGATATGATCATTTATTTTACACATGTTTAAAATGTCAAACTTTTAACTTTGGTGTCCCCACTACACTGTGAAAGCACCATATTTCCTGTTAGATAAAATGGCATGTGTTTCATCATGTTTTAGGCTTTCAAATTAAGGGATGGGTTTACCCCTTTAATTCCTGCACCATAAAACAAGAGCCACAGGCTCAGTAACCCCTGCACGAAAGCCCGTTAGCAAAAAAAAAAATGACTTCAAAGAAGCATTTTTTGAACATTGTTTTGTTTTAAATAGGGCCTATAGAAAATGGTTAAAATCAATA
>JXSR01S019258.1:59721-73289 GCA_000969725.1 Ophiothrix spiculata | reverse complement strand
TCATGAACGGCGAGTTATTGTACCTTTGTTCATGAACGGCGAGTTATTGTACCTTTGTTCATGAATGGCGAGTTATTGTACCTTTGTTCATGAACGGCGAGTTATTGTACCTTACAACATTTTACAGCCCACAAGCCACACTTCAAGATTATGTATTAGGGAGAAAATCGGCGTACCTTGACCAGAGCTAGTAACATTGCTTGGAAATGCAGAATTGGTTTGTGAGTGAAACAAATAAACACACTGGCTTGTATTCCAGAAAGGTGTTTAGCTAAACCACGGTTTAACTGAACACAAGCTGTCCAGGAATGACCGTTGTAGCTTTCAAATGGAACAGTTCAATGAGCTGTGCTGTTGGCGAGAATTAAAACCCTGGTTTAGCTTAGCACCTTTTTGGAATACGGGCCACTAGCTGTCTTTACATCAAATGAAGATATCATCATACTTAAAATGTGTGTCTAACATTTTGACAAAATTGAAAAAAGTAAGAAAAACTGTCTTATTTTTCTATTTCTTATAGTTGCTTGCCTTTTTGAACATGTCCTACATAATAACTTGATGATACGAAGCATATATAATTACTGTCTTAACCACTAAAAATATAAGCAATTATGTAAATAACATTATGTGAGATAGGCAGGAATATAAGTGATATTTCTGCCTAACTGACAAAGTGTTGTGAGATAGGCATGAATAAAAAGTGAGATAGGTAACTTTATTTTCAATGAGTCACAGAATTCAGTTAGGTAATTTTCATTTTGACTTTGCAAAACATGTTCAAGGTCATATACACTTTTTTATTTACTCACAGCAGGTGTCCCTTATTCTAAAGAGCAGATTTCATCAAAAATCTCAATTTCAACAAAATGTTAGATTGGCAATAATTTAATTAGGGTAACGATATATGAGATTGGCCTATCTATTGAGCATAGTTCCAAACAAAACTGGAGGTACAACATCTCTGCTTCATGAGTCACAACAAAATAGCAACAAACATTGATTCTCCTTTTTATAGCCTTGGTCCCCTTGGACCAAAATATGACATACATCATCACTTTCATGCAGGGCATAGGGAGGGGAGGCAGGTAGGTCATATATGGGAAAGTAGTTGTCAAATTTGAAATTTCACTTCCAAATTTTGATAATATTGGAGATGTAGAAAATGTTTAGTTTACTGCTTTGTTTTCTTTTCTTTTTTCCCATTAATTTCCTATATATTTAGAAAAGGGTCATTCCAAAAGCAGGGATTCTCAACTAGCGGCATGCACACCAAATATGGTGCTTTGACAAGTACTGATTGGCACTTTGACACTCTCCAAAACAAAGAAACAGGCCTACATTAGGAATACAGTGAAAAAAGTAGGCAAGTTTGGTGCTTTCCTCTACAATTTTCTCATTAATGTGGCGCATTGCAAGGACAAGTTGAGTACCCCTGCTCTACAGAGTAAACAAGCTACCTAAGGGTGAAACCTCACAAAATCAATTTCAGAGGTTAAACTCAATTGAATATAGGAAAGCACTGCCTCAAGTCCACGCTACCTTAAGGAACTGATGAACAAAGCCCAGTATTGATTTTTGAATGGCAATTATAGTCATCATAATGGGACAATATACTTTATTTGGCCTCAGTAGGGAAGCATGGACTTGGGTCACTGTAGCAATCCTATATTTAATTACTTAAAGGGACTGGCCTATATCCTGTCGGCTGATTTTCTGACTATATATTTTTTTCACATGTATCAATAGTATATGATTATACTAACATATCCTACCAGTAGTTTCCGCTGAATTTGTGTAACAGAGGAGAAAAATGAAATTATTTACCAGCTGTATTTACCAGCTGTATTTTTTTGCCGGTGACAAAAAATGGTTGAAAAAGTGTTTCTAGTTTTAAATCTTAAAAAGATCTTGTTTCTACACCTGTGATGGGTAAACAAAATTATTTTTGATAAAATTGTTTCTCTTTTGATATGAATTAACTAATCGCCAAGAGCTTCATATGATCTTTTATCTGGTAAATCCAGACGGAGGTATAAATTTAGGATTAAGAAACACTGGATGTCACACCACCATCACATATAGATATATTGCAAATCAATTCGCTGTCAATTTGAGTAATTTCTGTGTACATTTTTGTACTTTTCTGGATTTTACTTATTTAAAGCATTTCCAGAAGTTTTTAATTGTAAGTGGAATCTAGGCTAGTCCCTTTAATTGAAAGTCAATTTTGCACAAGTTGATAATGAAGCCTACACCTTTAAACGGGCAACTTTTGGTTTGAAATGACTTACCCTTTTCTTTATATTTGATGTAAATCAGGAAATCGTCTGCCACAGAAGCTGCAAAAATAATGGCAAATAATGAGATGTAAAAATATATAGCACAGATGCTACAGGCCATCAGACACTAACAAACTGGGATGAGTACTGTACAAGTGGTATATTTTGCACTACATTAATTACTTGGTACCAAGTAAGCTAAAGGAAGCTTATCTTCAACTGGACTCCAAGATGTTTTTTAGATTTAGTAGTTAATGCACCTAATAGTTGCCCAACTTTTATACACAATTCACTCAATCTAAATTTATGATTACTTTTACACACACTGCATAACTTGCCTAACTTTAACACACAATGTTTGAAGTCTTTCCCAATTTTTAATCGCCATGCACTATGCTAAAATTTGTCTAACTTTCACACAATATGAGAATTTGCCTAACTTTTACACATAATGCATTAAAGACTTTGTCAGACATCAGCGTATAGAGAATAACGTATGAATAACGTTTCACATAATGAGTGTGTGCCAAACGGACCACCACCGAATTAAACGAATAACGAATTAAACGCATAAATAACGGACAAACCGTATGGATAACGTATTGCATGTACTTCTTACAAACACATGACGAACAACAATGTATAAAACAAAACAATAGTGGGATAAAGTATGTTGGGCATATGTTTTGCTCTATACCGTGATGTGTGACAGAGCCTTAACACTTGCCTAATGTTTATAGGTTTATAAATGCGCATTTCATACGCGAGTGAAATGAGACAAAATCAATGCACGCGCGGTCAATTTTGATGCATCGAATTCACGAGGCCCGTAGGGGCCGAGTGCATTGGACAGCAATCAAAATTTACCGCAAGTGCATGGATTTTGTCTCATTTTCCGAGCATTATGGAATGCAAATTTATTAATCTAATTCATACACGACAGAAAAATAATATTGTATCTTTTGTGTAAAGAAATGAGGCCTTTAATATGACCATCAAAATTCAAAACTTCTCTAAACTAAATAAATAATCACCCGACAAAAACAATGAAACATTCATACGCACTAAACGCCTGCCACGCAAACCGGAACGCAACAAGCGCAGTGCATTGTGAAAATCCACCGCACTCCACGTACTTTATATTCTTGCGTCCTGATTGGTTAGGTGACACGCGCAGCACACGCAGAGTGTATGAATTTCACCCAATTTTAAACTATGATAACATCTACATACAATGCACCACATACTGCCTAACCTTTTCACACAGGGCATTAAGACTTGCCTACCTTTTATACACAATGTTTGAAGTCTTGCTCAATTTTTAATCGCCATGCACTATGCTAAAACTTATCTAGCTTTAACACAATATGAGAATTGCCTAGCTTTATCACATAATTCTTAATTCTCTTTTTGTGTCTCTTCCACGACTATGAAATGAATTTCCTTCTGATGTTAAAGAGTTCCATGTTCTTTCTATATTCAAATCTGAATGTAAGTCATTTTTTATTGAATTGTACAGTTGAAAACCATTTTCCATGACTTTTTCAGGCTGCAAGACATGCCTACCTTTTACACACAATGTATGAAGATTTACCCATCTTCTAAATACTGTATACGCAAATATTTTCACACTCAGTAATTTTCATGCATGAGCCAATTTTGAATCAGTTTGCACGATATTTATATCATAAGGCAGTATGCACATACCATTGTTTGCTCTACATTAGTTTTTGCGCAAAGCGAGATGAGCGTGAAAAGCATGAAATTAAATGTAGCACAAAATATACCACTTAGACAGTGCCATGCACTATGCTAAAGTCTTATACAATATAAACCCTTATACACAATGCACTGAACTAGAATTTGCCTAACATTTATAGCTTAATAACTGCGTATTACTTGACGCGAGTGAAATTGTACAACAATAATGCACCGCGTGCTGAAGTTGGAGTTGTCCGCACTCACGAGGCATAGCCGAGTGAGTTGGAAAACTTTGACTTCAGCACAAGGTGCATTATTTTTTGTACAATTTCACGAGCGCCAAGTAAAGAGCAGTTATTAATCTAATTCATACACGACAATGATTAGAATAAAATTAAACAGCATAATTATTTTTAAATGTGTTTGCTATTTCAATAAAACATAGAAAATACAACCATTCATCGTCCCTTGTTAATCATTGAAATTTAGATTTACCTTTCTTTTAAAATGAAATTTGCCATACAAGCGCGAGCATGTTACGCATACGCGTACATGGAATTGTACAACGCACTACGCAATACGCAGCATGCAACTAGATGAGATTAATGAATGCGTATAAGTTAAAATCTGTCCAATTAGATTTACCATTTCAACGCGTACATAACGCAGAGTGTATGAATTACACATAATGCACTCGACTGAAAACTTGGATAACTTTTACATGCAATGTGCCAAAAAACTAAATTTGCATGTAAATTTGTGTGTGATATTGGTAATATTTTAATACAACTTCAGTATTTTGAAATTCCATGACTTTTCAATTTTACAAATTTCCATGACTTTCCAGGCCTGGAAAATTAAAACCATTTTCCATGACTTTTGCATGTAAAGGTTATCCAAGTTTTCAGTCGAAAACACAGTGCATCCATGCCTACCTTGTATACACGCTATGTAAGAAGAATTGCCCAAACTTTTGCTCACTTTTCTAAAACTTGCCTAACTTTCACACACCATATAAAAATGGCTCTACCTTTTACGCACTATGCACTAAATAAAACTTGCCTGATGTTTACCTCAAAACATGTTTTACAAATAAAAACTTGCTGAACACTTTAATCACAATGGCCCATATTCCAAAAAGGTGTTTAGCTAAACCATGGTTTTAATTCTCGTCAACAGCACGGCTCATTGAACTGTTCCGCTTGAAAGCTGTAATGGGTGGGTACCATTCCTGCACAGCTGATGTTCAGTTAAACCGTGGTTTAGCTAAACACCTTTCTGGAAGACGGGCCAATGTGTTTCATCATTTAACTGTACAGCATTATGTAAGTATAACAACTATTGACAACATGAATTTATCAGATTTTCATATCTTCAAAGTAAATCAATTTGCTGTCAATAGTAGCTATATAAACAAAAGCAAAACTTGCCTAACTTTACACACAATGCACTAAAGCCTGCCTTTTCAATTGACAATAGCTATGAAAAAAATTGTGTAACTGGGCGACTTCAAACACGAAACGAAAACCTGCCTAACTTTTACACACAATGCTTATAATTATATATAATATATATTATGCCTTTTAATTTAGGCCTATAAATAATTTGTTTGATTGGTGTAACATAGAAGCAAATTAGGGTAGGTATGTAGGCTTTTTCATTTTCTTCCTTGTTATTTTGGCCACTTTTTTTCCATTATTTTTTCACTGCAATAGAATCACTAACTTTGGGTTCTTTTTCCCTGACCCTTAATATTTTTATTTGTCCAGAAAATTAGGGGTCAATTGGGTTACGCAATCAAACAATTTTTAGGCCAAGAATGGTTTTTGAGTCCATACCTTGCTCCCAGTTAGTTGCCCCAGGTCCGGTGCTGTAAATGAATACAGGCTTTGCTGGTGGTACAGCCAGCTCGTAGGCACAACCATTGAAATCATCAGGTTGGACACCAAGAATGACCTTTTTGCTTACCTTCCCCCCAGTTAGTTGCACCAGGTCCAAGGCTGTATAAGAAGGCAGGCTTAGCAGGTGGTACAGCCAGCTCGTAGGCGCAGCCATTGAAATCATCGGGCTGCGTCTCCAGAACAACCAGCCAGCCAACGTCGTTTGTACATCCTCCAAATCTTTCATTGATGTAAAAATGGCGATATGGGTAGCCATCATCGTGCCACCTGAAAAAAAAGAAGAAAAAGAATTAAGGCTTGGCAGGTGATACAGCCAGCTTGAAGGCGTAGCCATTAAAATCATCGGGCTGCGTCTCCAGTATAACAGCCAGCCAATGTCGTTTGTACATCCTCCAAATCTTTCATTGATGTAAAAATGGCGATATGGGTTGCCCGCATCGTGTCACCTGGAAAAAAAAGAAGAAAAAGAATTAAGGCTTGGCAGGTACGTGGTACAGCCAGCTCGTAGGCACAGCCATTGAAATCATCGGGCTGCGTCTCCACTATAACCAGTCTTTCCCGGAATGCACAGCCGTAACATTGTTTGTTACGGCTCACCGTAACATTTACATACCCTGTCGCTGGCGACGTCCCATGCTTAAGGTCACGTAAGGTCAGGTAATGCGTATCAAACAAATGTCTGAGATGATTATAGCCAACAAGATACGAAGCAAAATTAATCCCTATTCATCATCGTGTTCCACCACTATCCCCCGGTATTGTTATTATAATTACCTAACCCATTCGACCGATCAAGCACTTACCATCGCTATAATCATCTCGGCTAAATGTTACATTATCAAATGTTACGGCTAGACCGTAACATTGACGAATGTTACGGCTAGACCGTAACAATCGAATCGCTATTTTCTCTTATCTTGGGGAACTTCCAATTTTCAAAAAACAGACCCATCCCGAAAAAAACCAGACCCGGTAATTAACTACGTATATATATATGCAAATCACATTATGAAGCATCTATGTACAATGAAAAACTTACCTTAAATGGATTTTTTTCCATGGTAAATCCACTCTAAAAGTGGTATAATTTAACATGGAATTCTGACCACTTTGTTGATCATTTTTGATGAGCACAACCTTCAGAGCCGACCATTTCGGTTTGTGATGCTCAAGTGCATGATTGGAAGGCACTGTATCAATCTTTTTAACAAATATTGCGTCTAACGTCGCATTTCGCGTCAATATGGTAAAAAAAAAGTGGTAACATATGAATTCGTCAGAGAGTGTATTATGTTACGGTGAGCCGTAACAAACATATGTTACGGCTGTGCATACCGGGACAGACTGATAACCAGCCAGCCAACGTCGTTTGTACATCCTTCAAATCTTTCATTAATGAAAAATGTCGATACGGGTTTCCTGCATCTCTGCATACGTGAGCTGAGGAGAATATTCCTTGTAATCAGTCTCTGAAGCAGATATCACACTTACCCTCTAATAGAGAAGGCATTATAATCCTCTATCTCATCATACGGTGAGCTGAAGAGATTGTTCCTTTCAAACCAATCATGTTTGTCTGTTGCCGTACCATCGAATGTCAGGGATAGCACTTCCTCTCCATACTTTTGCAAGACTACTTTCACCTGAAAATTCAAATATGAAATATGTGACCCGTCATATGGTAAGGTACCTTAAGGTCGGCATAGTAAATTACGAGATACGGGCCATTGAAGCTGAACATAGTCAAAAATCACGTCCAAGGTCGAATTTCTAATTTCATCAGAAACATTACCTTTGAAGTGTATTCTATTGTAGCACCCCCTGATTTGGGCATCCAACCACAATCAGAGGTTATGACAGATCTGTTCCTTGGACCAGACAAGGTTGCTATTCATTGCAGTGTCACTGAACTCGTTGGGCTTACCTGTTACTTGGAAATAAGGAACTGATTCATTGTCACACTATTATTAAAACAATCATCCCTTTGTACTAACTTTCTCCCAAAACCAACATCATCAGTCCTCCTAACAATAACTTTGGGTGGAAAGTGTTTTATACTTGGGGCCCAAATTGAGGAATTTATCATCATTAGGCTATACTAAAAATACAGTTCTCAGGTGTGGGTGTTCAAGTCTTTTATTGCAGCTCGCCCAAATTTCGGAAACCAGCTTGCATCAGACATCACTTCTCATTTTGGTGTCATTCGATGAGCATCTACACTTGGATTATCGTATATGTTCCTTGTTAATTTCTAAATAGGTAAGCAACCAACATTTTCTGTTCACTTTGTATGTTTTGCATGAATGTTAAGTTCAACTGTGAATATATATGGGATTGTGTATTTCATATTTTGTATCATTCATCAATTAATTTGTGCACGATTATTGATGAAAGTTTGTCATAAAGTTAACAAAGGACATGTGATTATTAAAAGTCATATGTTAAGTTTTCTTTTTTGTTGCTGCTGATGAAATGTCATTCATATTTTGCTTGAGAGCAGGTCAACTCTAATGATATCCCATATATATTCATTTATTCAGTAATTATTATGAGATGTTTCATGTTTATATTTTGTAATTTAAGTATTATTTTGCTAATTACATATTTTATGGTAATGATCGGCAATGAAGGCATTAGAGATTCAAGAAATGCAACGATAGACTTTCTGACAATTAAGTGAGCAATCTAATTTACTTTTATAAAAGTTAGGAATGTCTATATGCATGAATCGTTGAATTTGAACTAGGGACTTTATGTAGCTTTGAGATTTCTAAAACTTTCTACAGTCAATTAAAAGTTTTCAGAACAAAGGAAATATTTTAGTCCGAGTTATTGATGTGGGCAATCTAGTCCGCATAACTATTGTATTATAAATTTACTGCCATAGCAGAGCATTGTCAAAAAGTACTAGTGCTAAATAGCTGAGGTAGATTCACAAAGAATATAATGAGTCACTTGTTTGTGATGTGCTTTATAAGAGATTCATTGTTTGGAGTTCACTGTTTAACTGATTGAGGTTTCATGTTGGCATGTTAATCTAATTATTATTTGTAAATAGTATTTCATATTGTTGATGAGAATATGGTCAAATTCAAGATCAAGTTCATAAATCTGAGACATTCATTATGTTTCGTTATATTTTATTACAATTGTTGTCGGTTACCAATAAGATATTATTTCAAAATCATCTTGTTAATTATTTTAATTGAACATCCTTAAAGAGTTACTTGATAAAAAATTGTTGCTCAGATACAGAAATTTCAATATAGTTAGGGTTTACTGTTATTTTATAATGTCTTATATCATTGAGGTGAAATGAATTAATTAATACCACTAAGTCATGAACTTGGACAAGTGCATTAATTAATGTCAATGTCAGGTATTACGTTCAAGGAGTTTGCCTGATTAAGCTTTAAATGTTACAATTGAGAGAACTCAAGTAAGCACAAATAGGTGTTGCTCGCTCAAGGCTTTTGTCTGTCAATGGTCTTAGCCACTTGACCAGTCACAAGTGAAGGACAGCCAATGTACTTTTGATTTAGTTGCTATGACAACCACATATTTCACATTTGATGGGATCTAGGTCATGTCACTTTTGTTTGTAAACATTGCACATAGTACATGTGATTGCACATGTTATAATATCACATTTTGGTTGAACTTCATTCTTCAATTAGTTGTTGACCTTGATCATGACTTAGATATTATGAGCACTTAATTATCTTATTAATACTTGTTATTTTACGATGAACATGTTGATTCGATTTGTTGCAAAGATTTGATGGAGAGATAATTATTATTGATTTACGATATTATTTGAACATTAAATTACTAATGACCTGGTTCAATGTTTATTCTGTCATTGTGTAAAATGTGGATGCGTATAAAGGCCTATGTGTGTCATAATGAGATTTACCTTAGCACGCATGAATGTTATCTCTCTAATCAAATGTTATGTTCATTATTTTATTTTGTAAATATCACCTTTAGTTCGTAGTCTTTTATAAAATAATATGGTAACTCAAATCACTTCTCATTTTGGTGTCATTCGATGAGCATCTACACTTGGATTATTTCCTGGTTAATTTCTAAATAGGTACAGCCATACGGTAGACGACAAGATGTAATTATGTATGTGGATCTGCAGTAGCCAGAGAGGTTACCGATATAATTGACAACGACTGCTGTATGAGGATGGACAGAAAGTGTTCCTGAATTCCTGAATAATACCTTGTTTGTAAAATGGTCTTCAGATTGGACAGACGTACTTTTGTTGGAGGACGCCCTGCACAATTAGTTCTGCAATAAATATTTGCAAGTATTATGTATCATATTTTCTTCATGGACTGATGGAGCCACTGTGCCAGTCGTTATTATCTGTTTAATGAAAGTTACTTTAATTTAGCATGTCGATGCTGTGTGAGTCAAATAAGGAGTGCTATCATCAGTGCCGGAGCACAAATGGACTTTTGCGATAGACTCTTGATTAATTGAATTCTGATATAATTATATGTTATTATCATATGTAAGATTGTAATCTTCATGGATGTGTGACGGATTATAGAATGTACCAATAATATTATTCATCGAGTTACCATAGATTATTGATATTTTGTTATTTGTCCTTATTTTGATTATATCTTCTAACGCTCCCAACGTAGACTAATTTAGGACCCGCCTAGGACTGCCCAGTGCTCACTAAATTCTGGACAGCGGGGTAAACCGGGTTACACTATCATATTAATCAGGTTCCAACATCCAAAACATAAGACAAATGTTTTAAAAACCTAGAAAAAGGTCCTTTCCCCATTCAATTTTTACCAGTACAGAAACTTTAAACTCTATTTTCTCAGAACTATAGTTTTCTGAATCAGCATGATGCCTTTTACCAATTTGGAAGTAACTTTGCAATCGAACATCCAATAACCAAAAGCAAGGTGTCATTTTAAAGCTTAATTTATAATCTTTCAGATTCGATTTTTACATTTTGGGACCCTTAAGGTACCTTTCGATATGACGGGTCACATATTAGGTAGTGGACTGTCAAAGGAAGACTTGACCTCTACATACATTTTCAAATTATGATGCGGGAGACTTCTGTAGTCACTTAAATTTATGAGTAACTTTTACGGGCAACTGACATATAAGGTCCAAAAGGTACACCCCAAAAAATATTACGTAGCTTTTGAAAACTGAAAAGGGACAAAAAAGGGTCTCCAAAGCGCACATACGACTCACAAAAAAACAATCTCATTTTCAATCTCTTAACAAAATGTACCGTGTACGCGGTCTGTAATACAAGCTAGCGGAACATCGCGGTATAATTTTTTTAATGTGGGAGATATCGGGAGATTTTTTTAAAAAGCGGGAGATATGGCTACCCGATCGGGAGATCAGGAAGGCTGCCTAAAATTGGGCGACTCCAGCCTTAATTGTGAGATTTGACAGGTATGCCTCTAGTTGACCCTTGGACAGTCACAATTTCCCATCATTTCAAATCGCAATTGATTTACTCATAAACTAAAAAATTAAAAGAAATTATTTCATATTATGTATATCTATGCTTGCAAACTCCAAATCTGTTGGAGTTCGCTATATAACCCCATTAGATCTTGTTATATTGAATCATTTGTGTTGGAACTATAACACATTACTACACCACCCAAGCTCCCTCTACAAATTGTTATTTTTCAATAAGCCAAGAACCGTATTACTCAACTACAATCTGACTATATCTATACGCACGGATGGTTTATTAAAATTGGTGCAAAAATTGGGATCACAACCCCCATCGTCTGCCTCTAGAAACACTTATCTCCTCCACACCAATAATATGCTGATCCCAATCTTCCACCAATGCACTCATGTAGTGTTTCCTAGCATCTACCCTACTATAAGCCTCATGGGACACTGGGGATTCCACCTACCTCCTCCACACCAATAATTTGCTGATCCCAATCTTCCACCAATGCACTCTTGTAGTGTTTCCCAGCATCTACCCTACTATAAGCCTCATGAGACTTAGGGGACTCCCACCTACCTCCTCCACACCAATAATTTGCTGATCCCAATCCTTACTATAAGCATCATGAGACTTAGGGGACTCCCACCTACCTCCTCCACACCAATAATTTGCTGATCCCAATCCTTACTATAAGCATCATGAGACTTAGGGGACTCCCACCTACCTCCTCCACACCAATAATTTGCTGATCCCAATCATCTACCAATGCACTCTTGTAGTGTTGCCCTGCATCTACCCTACTATAAGCATCATGAGACACCTACCTCCTCCACACCAATAATTTGCTGATCCCAATCATCTACCAATGCACTCTTGTAGTGTAGCCCTGCATCTACCTTACTATAAGCATCATGAGACACTGGGGACTCCCACCTACCTCCTCCACACCAATAATTTGCTGATCCCAATCATCTACCAATGCACTCTTGTAGTGTTGCCCAGCATCTACCCTACTATAAGCCTCATGCGACTCTGGGGACTCCCACAGGTCCAATACATTGCCACCATTACCACCAACTGCATGAAATACTGGGATATGATCTGAAAAATAACAGGAAAGAAATTAAAACAAAAAGTGTTTCACATTTAAAGGTGAATTGGACAAAATTTCAAAATTATATATGCAGATAGTTTAGACTTGCTGAAACAACTGCGGATGCTGAGATTTGATTGCACAGAGAGCCTAGATTCAACCTATGAACCTAGAATTAAAAACTTCAGATGGATTTACCAGTTAACAGGTCAAACAAAGCTTATTTAATACATATTAAAAGAGAAACAATTTCATCAAAAATAATTTGCTTAGCCATCACAGGTGTAGAAACAAGATTTTTTTAAAGTTTTCAAACTATAGAAACACTGTTTTCACACCACTTTTTATTTTGCCGGCGGAAAAAATTTTAAGTAGGTAAAGAATTGCAATTTTCTCCAATATGCCTCAAAATCATGGAAAACTACTTGTAGGTTATTTTACTTTAAACAAGTTCTATCAATTAAAGTAAACAAATATGCTAAAATATATATATATATATAGGTAAAAAATAAGTGGTAAAAGAATCTAGGTCAGTCCTTTTAAATAATACTCTTTCTTTCCATTTTTACACACAATGTACTAAAACTTACTTAGATTTTGATTTCCCTTGCTTTATTTTTTCATTTTACAGCAGTCACAAAAGAAAATTATTTATGACGACAAACATATTTTACATTTACATTGTAGTCTATGGGCAAAGCCACATTTGTTGAAAATTGTGATCAAATTTGCACAAATATGTGGAATTTTTCACCTATGTCAAGTCAATAAGAGCAAAATGACCCATCAACTATGGGTTCAAAGCTAATTTGATTTCTTCCGATATAAATAAGACCATTGAAAATTGTAACTACCCATGCCTGATGACAGACACATCAAGTTTCTGACACATGACCTTGAAGCAGGTAAACCGGCTCATCAGGTATACGGTACATAAGGGTCAAAAGCTGTAAGATACAATTGAATACGCTAGAATAAGAACATCCCAACTCCATGAGCTGCCTTCTGTTAAGTTATAAATATCTGAAAATGCTTTCAAATCACTAGAAAGCATTTCCATGTCTTTATCCCAATCATGGTGTCACATTTGACCCTGTAGTTGACTTTGTTAGACATTGTTAGATAATTTT
>JXSR01S019253.1:24362-37919 GCA_000969725.1 Ophiothrix spiculata | reverse complement strand
AGAGGCCTTGTTTTTTTTCCATTTTTATAACCTCAGCTTGAAGAAAGTGCATGAAAATTCAACTGATACTGATATAATTTGGTGGGTTTTTTTTATTGAAATGAGAAAACCTTCATGAAGTTTCATGTTTAATTTTAATATATCTGTTTTATGCCAGCAAATTGATGTCACACTTTAATCACGAAATCCCTTCATTTCAGAAGTGATTTTGAAAATCACGCCCGGAGGGGGGACTCAAATTTGGTTTGGATAGGGACGTGTCTCTGGGAAAATTGAAAAGCCACCCATCCAAATACCTGTTTTCAAGAAAAGTGACCAATCCATATATCAAATCTCCCAAATTTTGAGTCAAATTTGATCAAAAACCACATTTTTCTGCCTTCATTTGCACTATTTTGGCAAAATTAGATTAATTTTTGTGGAAGAAATGCTAACATTTGTCGGAATTTTTAGGAAATTTTGAAAAATGAACGGTCAAAATACCACGTTTTGCTAAGAAAAATGATCAATTGAAATAACAGAGAGCCTGATTATGCAATTATACTACCCGAATTTGAGGCACATCCTCATTACCCCTTTTGTACTTAGTTCTCCCCCACCCGCTGAAAATCACGCTATGATCGCTGTAGAAATTCCGACGGGAAAATCAAGACGATCCCTGCCTGACAATTTGATTTGGGGATGACAACAAAGCGCAAAGTTGTTGATGACCCCGCAATATTTTATAGATCCGTCATTTTGTCTGAATTTGTCAAGTTCACATTGATGGGATATTAAAACATAAAAGGACCGGTTAAAAAGCCGATAAAAGTGTGTACATGTGGAGCACATTGGTGGATTGGACATACTATATAATTGGCATAATCTGTTATAAGCTAGATTTTTAAACTTGAAGATCGAACTTACGAACAGGGCATATGAAGTAGGCCTAAGAGTAAGATACGATCAAAAAGTTTTCATACACTGATAAAAAGAGCTCAAAAATATTATGTAATTATGATGTTCTCGCTCGCGCTCTGGGGGGTTCCCGCATACAAACAGCAACTTACTCAGACATTTAACAGACGCTAGATGCTATCGCTCTCATGATTTTGCTCACTGATGGGCAGAAGAGACAGCGCTATATAGAGCATTGCTCAGCTCAGAGTCTGATCCTGCATTATATTGGCATAAAACCCGCGACTTTTGCTTGTCAGTGGTATTAAGCCCTACCCAAACAATGTGCGTGCGTCCGTCCGCGTGGCACTGGTGTTATAGTACGCACCCGGAATACGCAGTAAACAATGCTACGTTTTGCCGGGAAAACTAATTTTGTAAATTTTTTTCATTTTGGCAGTGATATATGCTTCGAAAATCTGAAATAAGGTGTATTTATGGTGAAAATTTATAAATTCTTATTTTGCCAACAGAATGAGAAGATATTAAAAAATAGAAATGTGTAAAAATCTCATTTTAGACAAATAATAATTTTGCGAGGCTCCTACCTCCCTTAAGAACGAAGTATGCGCATCTGTTGTTCACAGCTTTGGATGGTTTGTTTGATACATTACACTTTTAACTTGCTTTTTTAAATGCTCTTACCCAACATTGGTATAAAATTGGATCGATTGAGCCCATATTTATTGGTCGAGCTATGAGTTGCAAAAATATTGGGCGAGACGCAGTCGAGCCCAATATTTTAAAACTCATAGCGAGATCGATAAATATCGGGCGTAAATCATCCAATTTTATCATTATCATGTTTTGGATCCAATATTTTCCCACACTTGGACACCTCAAAGCATGATAATGGCCTAACTTTGCTATCTGGGAACAACCTCTGCAAAATAATTTGAGATCGCATGTATATTGACAATATTATATTAAAGTTAACAGTACAGAAACAATTCTGAATTAGTGTATTTCAATATCTGTGTTTCCCTGCCTGTTTGTTTTGGCTTGTTTACCTCTCACTAAGTTTGATGCAGGCTCTGAACCGGTAACCATTTACACCTTGATCCAATGCCAAAGTATACCAAGTCACCAAGTATATTTTGTCCCAGCAATTTAGTGCCCATATCTATCTTCCATTGTATGACGTAACCAAATTTAATTTGTCACTTTCTTGAATTTTTTGGTGCCTGATAACCTTAGGATTATTGTGTATTGCTATTGAATGTCATCTATAGACTCTTACAGTAAACAATTTTGGTAGAAAAATTATTTTTTGATATGACATACTTCTAGTTCATGTTTCATTTTTAAAGTTGTGCATATTTTCTCAAATTATTTTGACAGGTGTGCGCCAACCATTACATCACTGCCGAGATGAAACTCACCCCTAACGCTCAGTCCAAAACTTCCTGGGTGTGGCAAGCAATGGATGCTGCCGAAGGGGAACCAAAGTTTGAACAACTAGCGATCAAATTCAAACATGAGGAGACGGCTGTGAAATTTAAGGCAGTTTTTGAAGAGTGCCAGAAGCAGCTACAAGATGGTTCTGGTGAGGCATCAGGCGGTGTTGAAGATGTGATCACAAAAGGTAAGATAGACAAGCAAGGACCATAGTCAGGGAGATGTCGCATTACCCCTTTTGTGCAGTAAGATCCGCAACCAAACATTTCTCATATGAGGACATATATTAACAAAAAAAAAAAAAAAAAAACTTTTCAGTCACTTTTTAGAACCATTGAAGTTGTTGTAGGGTAACCAAAACAGACATGAAATTGAGCAGTACCTACCCACTACCCCTTAACCACAAAAAAGTCCTGGCTATGAGCCTTTAAAGAAGTCATAGGGCTCCACAGAAGAAGATATAATTGCTTTGCTTCATATCTGGCAATGTTTAAGACAACACAAGTGAAGAATTTTCATATGTTTATATTTGTATTCTTTTCTTTTCTTTTTTTAACAGAAGAAAGCACTTCCAATACCCAAGCTGCACCTAGTTCTATTGAAACGGAATCACCATCCACCTCCAAAGGATCTACCATCGGGGGTGGACCTGTCGCATCACCATCAGACGCTACAGGTGTCACTACGTCAACATTGAGTGCAGTATCGCCAGATTTAATACCCAAATCCAAATCCAGTCCAGAATTGCATATAGGTCCATCAACATCTAAAGGAGGGTTAATGTCTCTACTCAAAGATGGTCCATTTGACATGCTTGGGGCGCATGATAAAGGTGAATCTAGCTCTGAAACAACGACGACGGGAACTTCAGATAGTCATAGTATGTCAGATAATGAAGAAGAAGATGATGATGATGTAGAAGAGGAGTATGAAGAGGATGAGGTTGGTGAAAGCAACGTCTAACCAGCTAGTTGGTCCACTGCGCAACTCACATTTTTGGACACACGATTGATATGAAAGTTACATAGCAATAATGCGATAACTCATTGATAAATTGCAAAACTTAAACTTAGCTCCTATTTTAGGAGGGATTTTGGTTGCGCAATTAGCGCGATTATCCTGTACGCGAAGAAAACTTGTAAAAGCTCAGCCAAAATTCAAGTGTACGCATCAACGTTCATTTGAAAAACTGTGAGTTGTGCAGTCAAGTTGCCTTTGCCAACAGTATTGTTCTAGCGCCATATTTTTTATATCTTTAATATTATATTGTAATTATGTATTTGCAATGTAATGAATATTTCCATTTTCTAGTTTTAGGCAAAAAAAAATTAATTGTTGTGTTGCCCTCAAGTGGGATTTCTGAAAAATTGAGTCGGTCGGAAAATGATTTTTTTTTTTAAAGCACCTAAAGTACCAAATTTGGGTGCATTTTCCAGTATTTTCAAACTATTTTCTCAAAAACACTCAATCTTAGCAAAATTGGGTGTTTTCCCAACCCTAATATTTTTTTTTTAATTTTTGAATAGGGTCGGTTGCTGAGGGCAACATAACAATTTATTTCTTTTGGCCTTATGAAACTATTGCTCTTATGAGTGTAATAATAAAGATACTCAAGTCCTAAAGAAGACTTTATCACAAAAACAAGTGAATAGTTACAATTTTGAAGTTGTGAACACACTACACATTTAAATTGTTCATTATCTCGGCTTTCAAATATATGTCATATTTCTTTTTTCATTTCATTTCCTTCTAATTAAGGAAATATGATTTTAAGAATTTTGAAGTTGCAAGATTATAATGTTATGATAACAAAATATAGATTATTTACCATAAGAACCAGTATTAATGTGTGACGTGATGGTGTCTTTTCCACTCATTTCATTCGAGAATGCCTAGGTCTAATTTGATAAAAGAATGGTTTAGAAACAACAACTTTAAGAAAAAGAGAAGATAGATTCCTCTCATTAAGTATGTGAATATATAGATATTTTTTGTCATGTAAAATATATTGATCTAGAAGAAAAAGAACACGAGAGTACTAAGATTTTCAGGGATGTTAAAAATATCCAATTTTGTGTCAAATTTAGATACAAATTAAAATGTTTTGTGTCTTTGTTTTTTCAATGAAAATTTCTGCATTGTGTATAGTTCCATTTATAAGTATACAAATGGTAATTTGATGTTTATCTCATTTTTGATTTTGAAGGTATAGAAATAATGTGACAATTGTTGGTTTTGTTATGATTGTAATTATTGCAAGTGTATAAACTCATTTACAGTTGAATTAAGGGAAGTTGGAGCCTCTTTAATTTTTGAAAATTTGTACTTATCATAATAATTTGAAAACAAGTAAACCATAACAAGATCATTTTTGGAACTCAGAAGGAAAACACATACAGAATATATTTATAGCATGAGATTTTAATAATTTGCTTTTTAGAAACTCAACCAAATAAGCTTTCTTGATATTTTTTTTTTTTTTTGATAAGTCAAGATTTTTTTGAGTAACATTCTTTAAAAAAAGGTGTAAGTTGTCAAAATCAGTAGTTTTTTCACTTTTTTATTCACTTTCTGTAATTTAAAAATATTGGTCCAAGTAGGCAAAAAAATCATTTTTTTTTTCAAAGTAATTTAATTTAGCATTGTTTTAGCTTTTAATTGACAGTTTTGTCAATTTTGTTTCTGAAAAATTAATTACTTTTCAATATTTGATAAAAAGCATCTTGTATAGATTGTGAGGTTCCAATTTCATGTTAATGTTGTTGAAAACCTAAAGTAAATGTCACATAACATCAAAAATCGTCATGTGAGTGCAAGAAAGTCGTATCTGCAATGGCTGCCCTAAGTTATTTTTTTTTATACTTTGTCACAAGAATGTGAAAAATCCGTCAAACATTCCCTGTCTTATGTCAGTGGTCCTTGAAATGGTTCTTCAGGTGACGATGTCACCTGAAGAACCATTTCAAGAACCACTGACTGATTGGAGATTAGACAGTGTGCATAAATTTGGATTGCACACTGGCAGCCATTGCAGATACGACTTTCTTGCACTCATATGACGAAATTTATCAATTTTTGCTTGTATATTGTGTAAGTGCATGAAAACAAATTTTGTAGGTCTTTTTGTATGCAAGGATTTGATGGATATAATCCATGTCAGATATATTTTTATTTACTCAAGAGTTTACTAATTAGAAAATTATCATATCAAAGGTTTGTTTGAAATGAGTTCTGTTGCTTAGCGACAAATCCAACCAGAGGTTTGTTTAAGAAGTTTGTAACTTATGCTGTTTGCATACTTATTTGCAGCTTTGTCGTCTGCTTCGTTTCAAACTTTTGTAGCATTAAAGTTCTGTTGCTCTGCAGCTTTGTCGCTTCATGCGGCTCTGTAAGTTAAATTCATTTCAAGTTGAAAAATCTTGCCGTGTGACGAAAATTTGCCGATATCGATTAGCTCAGCGACATCATTTAGTTTTGCCTGCTTCAACAACCGGAAGAGACAAGATTCTTCAAAAAATATACGTCACGCAGAGACAAACTACGAAACTACGCGAGTATGAAAGCAGCATTACACTGTCTTCAATCTGTAGATGCAGTGTGTTAACCTACAATCTTGGCCAAAATATTTAGGACACAACAGTTATTTAATAATAAGTGAAACAGAGTGTCATTCAAAGTTTTTGAGGACTCGGTTTCTCTCCCTTCTCGTCTCAGGACCTCCTACCCCAACCATCCAATGTTGCAAAAACTCATGGGTGCACCACATTCTTAAAAGATATATATCTCTTAACATTGTTCAGGGCAGTGGGTATGGAAAGTGTCCCAAGTATTTTGACCAAGCTACCACTTGTTTGAACCAATCTATTCATACATGTGGCCATCAATCATGAAACTAGAGGAGAGTTGGCATATTTCATTTTGAGAAACAGGACAGCATGTTCTGTCAAACCAAGTTTTTACAGAATTAGAATACTTTACAGATTTGGAATACTCATGCCCGTCTTAAACCTTATGCATAGTACCTGCTTTTATTTCAATTAAAAAATGTTTAGAAAGTAACATTTTCTAGATGCAGTCAAATGAAATGTGCAGATTAAAACTTTAATCTATTTCTGAATATAACATTAATTTGAAACAAGAATCATTGTCAAGCTGAAGTTCAAAAGTTTTCTATTCATCTGCAATAAAAACATATTGACCATTGGTCTCTATTACTGTACGTTTCTGGTGGCTGGCCTCTCTCTTATGGAGCATATGTCTATCCAGCCAAAATATAGGCCAAACAAAAATTAATTTACAGGGTAAACAAAAATTTATAGTGCAGGGCCGTTTGGTTTTAAGCAGAATCTATAGGCCAAACAAAAATCATTTGGATGGTGTAAACATGAATCCAGAGTGCAGGGCCTCGTTGTTTGTAAATGCAACCCTCACCCTGTATTTTGTTTTACATTGTCCAAGAAATTTTTGTTCCTAAAGATTGTTTATCCAAATATATAATTATCCTCACCCAAGAAACATGATTTGCAGTAGATATTTCAAGCCAGAGTGTTTCAACATATGGCCATAGCATGCTGGTATAGTGAAGTAGCTCATACGCCTTTCAACTCATTGTCAGAACTCAGGTGTTTTGTGAATGAAACATGAGTTAATGTTAAATGCTGGTACGTTTTGACAGTATATCCAGTGATGCATTCCAGAAAGGTGCAGTGTTCGTTTTCCCTAAATCAAAACATCACACAGATGTTATTCTATGCATTAACATTAAAATGATGCTTAATTAATGTTGTCATATAATCTTGTGTTGAGAAAAGCATATAGATAGACCACCATAAAAGGGTAACGCCCCGGGGGGGTACTCAACTTTGGAATTGGTAGGGATGTGCGGCCCCGATATCTGAAACCCTAGTCTAGGGAACGGAAGATTGACTATGAAAAGGGGGTCTAGAGAACTGAAGGGACCAAAAAATGACCCTTCAGAACTAGTTTTTTGGGCAAATTTCGAAAAATGAGGCTAGGGAACTGAAAATTTTTGAAAATAAGGCTTGCGAACTAAGGGTTGTGCTTGAAATGGGGGTCTCAGGGAGCGGCAGACAGGGCGTGAAAAGGGGGTCTTGAGGGCGGCACATACCCGTATCACCTTTCTATGTCAGTGCCCCCCCCGGGGGTAACGCTATCATTGTGAAGACCAAAGAATGCAAATGAGCCAATTGAATACAATGGCATGCTCTACCGCACATATAACAGGGTTCTCAACAACGGAATAAAGCTCATTGTCCTCATTTGCATTCTTGGGACTTCACAATGATAGCAATACCCATAAAAGAAGATACCAGGACCTTCCCATCATGCTTTGCTTCCAATAGGATTTTTTGTACAGGTTGTAATGAGAGATATTATGATTAAATATAGCACATTTAGCAGATTTCATCCTAATTTTGCATTTCCGATATGATTCATTAATAATACCTCTCATTACAACCGGTACAAAAAATCCCATTGGAAGCAAAGCATGGTGGGAAGGTCCCCATATCGTTTGGTCAACATATTCTGGCAAGATGCCATTGTTTGGGACAAAAAGACCATAAGGATTGATGAATTATTTTATATTTTAAAAAGTGAGTGAATGTTCCTTGTTCCTCATGCGATATGTTTGAAACACAGTGTCATTTGAAAAATACAATAGACTGAAAAGTACCCAACTTACGGGTGTTCTATGCATTCGACCATACTACCATGTTCTACGTACATGTATGTCGTTTCGTCCCCTGTGTACAGCATAGTGATATGGTCAATTGCACAGTTGGGTACTTTTAAGAGTGCATTAGTCTATTGATCATTTGATCTTGTAAAATGTTTCATGGTATGAACACACTCTAAAAAGTGTTCAAAGCCTGAACACTTATAATACAAAACATCGGTCACATTGTAGCAACATTGAATCTGTTCAAAATTATGTCGCTCTACCTGTAGTCAAACGGGTAAAGATCATGTCTATGATGGTAAATCCTACAACTTTTTTGTATTACTTTGGTTTATTTAAGGTCAATGCCATGGTCTGACTTACACTAATTTTATCTTAAGGATTGTATTATTTTGAGTAATTTTTTTGTATTACTTTGGTTTATTTAAGGTCAATGCCATGGTCTGACTTACACTAATTTTATCTTAAGGTTTGTATTATTTTGAGTTGCCAATAAGATATTTTTTGATTATAATATGCTATTGAATTCATTGTAAATCATTTGGAATAAATTTCTCTCTTAGTAAATAATATCATTGAATTGCTTTGACTGTTTGATATCTTGTATTGATGCTGCAAAATCCTGTCATGGCCACAAATAGAGAAACAACTTTCCAGATATTACAGCTTCATATGATTGGGCATTCTTTCAGACGGTTCAAACTCAAAGCATTGCATTGCTTCTTGGACTTGAACATGAAATCAGTTTTCCAGTGAGTAAGGCCGAAAACATAGTCTGCCTCCAAACAAAATTTTCGCTGCCAAACATTTGGTCGTGACGTCAAAATGATGAGTGACTCCAAATAAAATAACTTTAACACTGAGTTTCGACCAAATAAAATTTTGTGCCAGATTGCACATGTATTGAATTGCCATACATTGCACCAAATGTTTGTTACCGGTTCATACTTGAAATTCGATGGCAAATATTTGGTGACGTCACGACCAAATGTATGGTAGTAAAAATTTTGTTTGGAGGCCGACTATGTTTTCAGCCTAAAGCTTCTTAAATATGATAAAATGATCCTGTATGAATCAATATTTGTTTTTATCATTTTATATTGAGCAAAATATCTTGAAAGTCAATTTTGTGTTATGCGGGCTTTTGAGTGAACAGATTTCATGTTAAACAGTTTGATTGTATTGCAATTAAAAGCAATGCGAGGACATGATGAATGATGCATATTGTTTAGGATAAGTAAAAAGAGTATTGCCATAAATCTTTGCAAAAATCAGTGGTGTAACCAGACTTTCATATTGGGAGGGGGCACACTTTCTTGTTATAACCAATCTAAAGTCAGATTTGCAATAAAACAAAATAAAACCCAAAACACCCTGAATTAGCTTGGAAAGAAATTTAGTGGCCTTAAAAGCATTTACTGACAGACAAGGCTGTGCATTTAGATTTTTTAACTCTCATAAACTTTTGGTAAGGCTGTGATCACATAGAACTATACTATTCGGGTATACGGTGCATGATTTCACCTGGGCACGCGTATAGATTCAATTGAACATGTGAATTTGATGCCACCGGGTCACATAAAAGGGCACTATTCGAAAAAACAACAACGTATAGCTCGCCGTGCCTATATAAAATATAGCCATCGAATAGCGTATAATGAATACTTCTATGTGATCGCAGCCTAATAAACATCCTATAATATATCATGATTGCAGTGATTTGAGCCGTGCAATAATTTTTTTCCATTGCACGGCATGACACAAACCTGTGTGATATCATGATATAAAACAAATATTGAATGCCTGAGAGTGCAATAGTATACAAATATTGACTGCTTTGAAGGGCATGGTTTAAATTATTTTCCCGAGGTGATCACAAAACCATGAATATGCCCGAAGCGAAGCTGAGGGCATATTCATGGTTTTGAGATCACCAAGGGGTAATAACTTTAACCAGTTAAAGCCCGAACAAAAAGCAGTCGATATTCGTTTTATTTACCGAATATATATATTTTTGTCCATTGGTTGGTTAAAAGAGCCATTTTAGCACTCCAAGCGCTCGATAATAATTTACGATATTTGTTTCTCCTTTCAGTGCTGACCGCGTCGTATTCAGTGCGCCCAAGATAACTAGCTCACGCACTGCAGCGCGTGTCTGACCATGAATGCTTACAGTCGCGCGCGTAAAGCTCGAGTTACACGACGCAAAATACACTGAGCGGGCATAGTGAATGCTATGCCCCGGGCATAGTAAATTTATAGGGTCTAGTTAAATCCATGCCCTCACTTTTAACCAATCAGAGGACAGGAGTCTATATATGAGGTATATAATACAAACTATTGCACGGCTCAAATCACTGTAATCATGATATAATACAAAATATATCATGAGGTCAAATTTGGACTTTTCTATTTACTAGCCAATGACATGATAATTCAAGTTCATGATTTTGTGTTTTTGATTTCATACTTGAATTTTACACAAAACTTTAGCCTAGAAACATGTCATTCTTTATTTTTCTCCACTTCTGGCAGTCAAATAGGGCCAGATCTGAGACCTTGTCATATATGTATCCTGTCAGTATGTGATGGCTCACCCCGAAAGGGGGGACTTTTCTAAGCTTTAAACTGACACCTTATTTGTTGAAATTGATCAAGTTGATCAAATTTTACAACAGAATATCTGCTGGAAATTCTTATTATTTTCTTTATTTTTGGCTGCCTATTTTTTATCAGTTTCTTGAAAAGTGTTCTGTCGCAAAGTCCCCCTTTTTGGGGCGAGTCATCACATATTGAGTATGGGTATGTGAAGTAATATGTCACTTGTTTTGTTCTAAAATGAAAATGATGAGATATCGTGTGTTGAAAATGTCACTTGATTTGAACCAAAATAACGGCGAGTATTTTATCTGAAGATTAGTGTACAGTTGTAAGTTAAAGGTGTGTGTTCCGATCACTTTCACTCACAAAATCAAATTGGAGATTTTAATACCGCATGAAAGCGCATATTTTTCTCATAACCCCTGTGAATTTTCACACCTATATTATCTTTCATTGAAGAGATATGGTCAAATATGGAATGTTTTGTAAACAAAAATAAGTAGCATTTGGCTCAAGATATGAGAATGAAACTTTAGATTGCTTTATGTAGGTGATAGATAAACCTTCTAGTCAGATAGATTTCATCAAATTTATAGCATGAGTGTCAAGTTGGGTATATATGCAATTTTTTTGATGAAATTGGTAGTTTAGAGCGTGTATGCATGCTCGTCAGAAAAAAATGTTGAAAAAGGGTCGGATTTTGGCCGATTGGTGTCGTCGACGTCTTTAGAAAAAGTGCCTAAGTTTTCAGGGTAACTTTGGACATTAAGGGTTGTTTTTTTACGATATCTTCGACTTTAGGGTCACATTTTGCGCCAGTTATTCTAAAATTCCAAGAAATACAACAGAAAAGGCTTCCAATGTATTATATTCATTTCTTATGGCAGAAAACTGGGTCAATTTTAGTGTATTACGGCATTAAGGGGTATGATTTTAAATATGTTACGCTTTTAAGGGTTGGAATTTGCTGTACATGGTTAAGACATTTAGGGTCCGATTTTGAGGTGCTCAGAGGAGCATGCGTAGGCTACCACCTTTTTCTTCGAGCGCCTCCCTCGCCCCCCTCCCATTCCCGGAATCGTCTGACATGGGAACTTCAGGTAACATTCAATTTACCACATTTCACTGGGATTTTAGTTTGAGAGTACCAGACATGTATAGGCCCTGCAGGGAAACCCTGAATTTTCCCGGACCGGACCGAAACCGAAAATATTACTGGGGTCGACCGGGTCGGGAAATGTTACTCTGGGTCGGGGACAGTTTACATTCGGTCCGGGAAACGCAAAAGTCGTTCGGGGTAAAAATAAAATGGGCAACAATTAATCGCTGTGTCTATAATGTCATATTATCCTTGTTAAACACCATTCTAATGACTTCAAATTCGGGGTAATTTTGGGTCCGGGAAAAATATCCATCTTGACCAGGAAATCATGATAAACTGCCGGTCCGGTCTGGGTCGGGGTCGATGGGGTCTGGGTGAGAAAAAACCTGCCCTGCAGGGCGTTAGGCCTAGGCTAAAGTTGAACTATTGGCCGCCCACCGCTCTAGGGTCGCGAAGTTCAGTGTTGTTCGCTTTAATGTCATTATCAAATATATACTGTGTTGCGCCTGAATCAACAAGAAGACCAAACGACCAACGACTTGCACAAGGCCTCGCGAGGTAGGAATGACGTTTTAGCAACTTCTATATAAAATAATACAGTTCGTTAATTTCACTTATTTGACGTGGAATTCGTTATTGCAATACATAGCTAATTTATTCTCCATCCAGTTGTCATGCATGAGAAAAGTTTGAAACCGTTAACGTCGGTAAAAGTTGGAAAAAAAAACTAGGCACGTCGTAGACGACCACGGCAGCCATTACGGTTTGACATTTCTCCCAATACAACGCATGTAAAGTCGGTGGCTAATTTTAGCCACCGACTTTTTTGCTTTTTGTCATTCCTTTTTTGTTGTATCACTCATGTATTATTGTTAACAATATTAATGAGTATCTACTTATGTGTTTGTTGATTGAAAAAAATCAAAGTGTGTACTTTGATCATGCATTTTTATATTTTAGGTGTTTGTTTACATAAAAGTGATCATGAATTTTCACAAGTTTATGTTTGGTAAACTCCTTGACTACCATGGCCTATGGCTTCAGCAACTCACTAAGGTTTGCAAGAGCACATTTCCCACATTTTTCATGATGTGAGTTGTTCAAAATGAGACTTCAAAAAATTGGCAAAATTAACCATTGTTCAATGGAGCTCCATATGTCTATAAAATATAATCATTTTATAGACATACTTGTAGGTCTAGCACGTCGATCACTGGATGTGAAATGTTGTCGAATTCTGCAACTTTTTAAGTGTAACTGGAAATTAACACGTCACCTTAAAAGCCCAGATGTCGACCAGACAGAGATATAAACCTATAGTATAAAACTGCTCGTTAAATATATGGGGTGAGTTTTGTGTATAATAATGAGAGTTATTAACTCTCCAGTTTGCTAGGTTCTCATGACAAGAATAGTTTGCAGGCAAACTTAGTAAGACCGGGTAGAAGAAATTATCTTTTATCGGGAAGTGCTTTAATCATTTTACGTATTCTCCGTATACTAAGTTTGCACATTGAGCTAAACAAAACCGAGGAGCGCCAAAATTTTCCCTTTAAAATATTGATACTCACTCCCAAATTGGTCTGCACAGGTCTAATCTTTGTTTCCTTAATCTTCACATCAATAATTTAAATTCTGCTAAAACTTCATTTTTTGGAAAAATGAGGATCTTTTCTCTCCCCGTGTTAATCAGCGGGACTAAATTTGCTTGTCAATTTCATCTCCATCCAACGACGTAACAAATTGGTCTCGTTTATACAACATTTATGATTGTAACAGATGGGACATTCGCGTAAATTCACTTGGTTGACCGTAGCAA
>JXSR01S019253.1:7211-22871 GCA_000969725.1 Ophiothrix spiculata | reverse complement strand
ACAAAAGAATTTATTTCTGTGGCAGTAGTTCACAAATGAAACTACTTTTTTTTTTCTTTGCATTGCAAACTGATCACAGATTGTCATAAATTTTGTTTTGAAACAATTCCCCTCATCGTTTACGAACGAGAGACTTTTAATGTTTCTACTTCCCAAATATTATTGTGTTAATTTCTAGAAACACTGAATAGTCAGATTTCTCAGAATTTTCATTCATACTTCCCATGCTTCAATTTTAACACACAAAGTGTCAAATGAAAGCTTATCAAATTTGCAACAATCTCTCGTTGGCTTTTAAAATTTAAGTGTTTCTAGACAACTTTATAGGTGTTTCAAAATATGCCTCAATTTAGGAACTAAAAAATCATTTTTCTTGAAAATAAAACACTTTATTGCAAAAAGCCCACAAGAGAATTTAGCAATTTTAATACTTCACCAGCCCCTAAAATTTGAATGTCATAGCACATTCCCTCTTGACATGAAAATTCAAAAACTCTAATTTTTTAGGGAATTTTCAAAAAATAAAGAAAAACATAAGAAATTGGCTGAATATTATAAAACTTAATATATTTTACCTTAAAAGGGTTTTCTTTAAATGGAAATAGGTTTTGGTTTTAACATCCCCAAAAGCTTTTCACTTTATAGCTAATTTTCTGACATGTGCAAATAGCCGTTAGAGCTACCTTAAATGCAGCTATGCCCAGCTGTTCTTTTAGTGTCATTTTCAGCAAACGTATGTCACGGCACACTGTCAATTTGGTCTAAAACGAATAACATGTTATTAATGTCTTACCTGTTCTTGTGCTTGAGTATATTGTTATGTGAACCTGAATTATTTGTTTTTGTTGATTAATTAATTGTTTAATTAGAGAAGCTTAATTATTGAGATCTTTGATTGCCACAGAAAGAGACTTATTCTGAGTGAATCTTATTTTGCAATTTTAAGGTGATTTCCAATTCTATAGATAGGCATGATTGCATGAACCTATCAAATTTGCATACAATTAAAGTAACCAATCAGATCTAACTGAGATTGGGAATTTCCCCAAAGTTTACAGAAATAGATTTGTTTACTTGAATATATAATTATGCTGGGAAAATCCCTCACATTGAAAACTGTACACTTTACTATTTTAAATGTAGTAATGACATCGTGGGGGAATTTTATGCAAATGTAATAATTAATGAGCCCAAGAAAAGTATCTTGGTGCAGAAGGTGAGTTCGACTTGGTCGGCGATAGTTCGATAGTTAAAACTTTGGAAGTGGAATTGAATTTGTTTGGAATTTGTGAGGAGTTTGATTTTGGTGGACAGAGTTTTACAGTGGAGTGGAGTTTGCTAATTAAACTTTGGATGGAGATTGGAGATAGTGATATTTAGGAGAATTAACGATATATTACAGATGGAGAATTAAAGACAAACTGTTATTTTAATATTTAATTTTCGAGTGTATTAAGTGCGTTGGATTCAGCTTTTAAGCCAAGTGGAGCTTCGTTGTGACTGTTGGACAATTGTGTGGAAATCACCATTTGATTTCGCAAGGAAAGTTTTGGATTTACCTTTTGCCAGCTGGATTCCGGGACTTGTGAATTGCAAGGATACGACTGCAAGTTTACTCAAAGATTTTCATGCCGTGGACATTAATGAACAATCTCGGACTATAGCGTGGAATATAATATCCTAGGATCGGGCGGATAAAGCAGCGGTATCTGTAAGTTGTTTAAAAGTAGTATTTTAAGACAACAAATTTGTAAGTTAAACCAAAAACAAATATTAAAGTTTTAAGAAAGTTTTCAGATTATAAAATATATTTCAGTGTATTTATTGTATTTCATTTAAGAACCCTTAAGGTGAATTTGGTCTTGGTCATTTAAAATCTTTGACCGTAACAAATTGGGGGCTCGTCCGGGAAATACACTGTGAGAAAGTTTGGAAAAAATTACCGTAATTTTTGAGCGTGTGTTTTACACTGATATTTTGTAGATTTTATTATTTGTTCATTATTGTAGTAACTAGTTGTAAGTTATAGTACCGTTAACCACGGCGTTTAATGCTGAAGAGTTTATTTCCAACATTACATGGGATAAGTTTGATGAGCTAAGGAAACTGGAGTTAATGTCTTTTGCCAGATATTTTGAGATTGATGTCAAGCATGCTATGCGTAAGCAAGTTATCAAGAATTTGTTGATTGATAGATTAGTTGCTGATGATTTGTTTGATGAATTTTATTTGGATAACAAAATTGATGTAGATGACAATTCTGATAATGCTATCAAGATGAAGCAGTTAGAAATTCAGAAGGAAATTGAAATGGAAAAGTTGAGGTTTCAAGAACAGGCAAGATTGGATAAATTAGAAATGGAAGAAAAGGAAAGACAGGATAGATTAGATATGGAAAAGGAGAAAATAGAAATGCAAGAAAAAGAAAGACTAGATAGGTTAGCTTTGGAAAAGGAAAAGATGGAAATGGAAAAAGAAATTAAGCTGAAAGAGATAGAAGCAAAAATGAATTTGGAAAAAGAGAAATTAGATAAAGGCTCATCAGGCTCTATCCCACATTCCTTTGATGCTACCAAAAACATCGGATTGGTACCAAAGTTCCAAGAAACAGATGTAGATAAATATTTCTTACATTTTGAAAAGACAGTCTGAAGTGGCCTAAAGAGTATTGGACAATGTTGCTCCAAACAGTGTTTATTGGTAAGGCCAGAGAGATTTATTCATCCCCATCTCTAGATCAAAGTAATAATTATGATATTGTGAAAGAATCTATATTGAAGGCCTATGAGTTAGTGCCAGAGGAGTACAGACAAAAGTTCCGTAATGCTAAGAAACAATCTGATCAAACTCATGTAGCGTTTGCTAGAACACAGAAACAGTTGTTTGATAGGTGGATGAGTGCCAAGAATGTTAATGAGGATTTTGGGAAGTTGGAACAAGTTATTTTAATTGAGCAGTTTAAACAGTGTGTTCATTCTGATATCAAAACTCATTGAGATGAAAGTGACATTTGCAATTTGCATGATGTGTCAACTGTAGCCTATGATTATGCTCTCACTCACAAATTGAGTTTTAATTCTGGTGGGTCCTCTAGATTTATTCAAAGCCAGAGAAATTTTGTGAGTAGACCTTATAGACCACCACAGAGTAGAGTAAGTCCCTCAGAGTCACACCCATCCAGTGAGAACAAATCTCGCTCACGCCCCTTAAGTCAGGGAAGTAAGATTACTGGTACCAGTGGGCCTAACAGACCAAGACAAGGATCAAGTGAACATTTCAGGAGGCCTATTATTTGCCATTATTGTAAAAGCCCAGGTCACATGCAGTCAAATTGCTGGAAGTTGAATGGTAGGCCAGGGTCTGGAAAACAGGAGTCAGCCCCGACAGGTTGTGCTGTATCTATGAGGCCAAGTGTTAGTTCCCATGCTGGTGTTAGTTCCCAGGATAGTTTTAAGGACCAAGTTGTTGAGTCTGAGAAGGTTAGGGAAGACTTTGAGCCATTTGTATTGGAGGGTTGTGTATCCCTTGATGATAGTATGGTAGAAAATAGGCCTGTCAAAATTATGAGAGATACTTGCTGTGCGCAATCCATGATTTTAGAAAGTGTTTTGCCATTTAGTGAGAATAGTGCCACAGGAGATAGTGTTTTGATACAGGGCATAGGCATGGATATAATCAGTGTACCCCTTCATAGGATTAAAATGAAGTCTGATTTGGTATCTGGTTCAGTTGATGTGAGGCCTGAACTCCCAGTAAGAGGTGTTTCAATATTGTTAGGGAATGATTTGGCAGGTGGTAAGGTGCTTCCTGATCCTATTGTGTCCCCTAAGCCTTGCACTGAAATTGATAGTGATGAACGTAGTGCAGTGTATCCTGCTTGTGCAGTTACTAGGTCTATGAGTTCTTCTATGACTAGGCAGGCTTTGGTTGAGGTTGATAATGAGTGTAAGAGAAAAGAGGTAGTCCCAAACTTTGACTTAGAAGGTAGCTTTATGACTATGTTAGATGATGGTAGTTTGTCAGGGTCTAGTCCAGAGTCTAAGTCTAGTCAAGAATCTGGGCAGGTGTCAAGTAGAGATTCTGATTCAGTGAGTAGTAGCAAGTTGGTTATTGAGCAGGAGAATGGTCCAGATCTTAAAGACATTTTAGACAGGTCATTGAGCTTAGAGGAATCTGAAGATGTTCCTATTTGTTTTTATAAACACAATGGTGTGTTGATGAGAAAGTGGAGACCTGTTGATGCTCCAGCTAGTGAAGAGTGGCAAGTTGTTCATCAGGTAGTTGTTCCCAAGGTTTATCATAGGGAAGTTATTAGTCTTGGTCATGACAGCCCCATGGCTGGTCATCTTGGTGTAAAGAAAACTCAAGATAGGATTTTGAATCATTTTTGGTGGCCTACACTTAGGAAGCATGTCTCTGAGTATTGTAGATCTTGTCTTGCATGTCAGGTTGTAGGCAAGCCTAATCAGAAGATCCCTCAGGCACCCTTGAAGCCCATTCCAGCATTTGATGAGCCATTTAGTAGGGTCTTTGTAGAATGTGTAGGTCCTCTCCCCAAGACTAAGTGGGGTAATCAATATCTGTTGACTATCATGTGTGCCTCTACTAGGTTTCCAGAAGCCTTACCCTTAAGAAACATTAAGGCTCCTACCATTGTGAAAGCTTTGACTAAATTCTTCACACTAGTTGGACTTCCAAAGTCAATTCAGTCAAACCAATGGTTTAATTTCATGTCAGGTCTGTTTCAACAAGTTATGTATGAATTAGGGATAGACCAATACGCATCTAGTGCATACCACCCAGAGTCCCAGGGAGCTTTAGAGAGATTTCATCAGACTTTAAAGAACATGATAAGGGTTTATTGTCTGGAATATGAGAAAGATTGGGACGAAGGTATTCATCTGTTATTTTTGCTGCTAGAGAGGCAGTCCAGGAATCATTAGGCTTTAGTCCTTTTGAATTAGTATTTGGGCGTACTGTTCGGGGTCCCTTGAAACTCCTCAAAGAGAAGTGGTTGAATGAGAACACTGAAATGAATCTTTTGGATTATGTTTCTAAGTTCAAAGAAAGATTGAATAGGGCACATGAAATTGCCAGGCAAAATTTGAAAGATGCTCAAACTAAAATGAAGAGATGGTATGATAAAGATGCCAAAGCTAGGGGGTTTGAACCAGGTGATAAAGTCTTAGTTTTATTTCCGATTCCTGGACATCCTCTTCAAGCGAGATATCATGGTCCATACACAGTTGAGTCTAGACAGGGTGAAGTGAACTATGTAGTTATGACGCCAGATAGGCGCAAGAGTAGACAACTGTGTCATGTTAACATGTTAAAGGAATATGTTGATAGAAATCAAAACAATGATGATACAAAACCAGTGTGCTCTGTTAATTTGAACGAGTCTAATCATGATGATACTGAGAAATGTAACTATGACAACAGAAATGATAAACACCCAGAGTATCCAATGAAATTACAGAATTCTGATGTTCTCAACAATTTAAGTGAGAAATTAGGCCATCTTTCAGATTCACAATGTTCAGAGATTACACAATTGATTCATGACAAGGAGGAAATTTTTCCTGATGTTCCTAGTGTAACTAATGCATCTTTCCATGATGTTGATGTGGGTGAAGTTACACCTGTAAAACAGCACCCGTACAGAGTAAATCCAGTAAAAAGAGCACACTTGGATAAAGAAATTGATTATATGTTACAAAATAACATTATTGAACCAAGTAGAAGTGAATGGAGTTCCCCATGTATTTTGGTTCCAAAACCTGATGGTTCCTATCGTTTCGTGACAGATTTTCGTAGAGTTAATCAATGTACCAAGACTGACTCTTATCCGATTCCTCGAATTGATGATTGTATTGATAAGATTGGCAATTCAAAATTTGTTAGCAAATTTGATCTATTGAAAGGTTATTGGCAAGTCCCATTAACAGATCGTGCCAAAGAGATATCAGCATTTTGTACTCCCGATGCGCTTTACCAGTATTGCGTAATGCCGTTTGGTATGAAAAACGCACCAGCTACATTCCAGCGAATGGTCAATCACGTTGTAGCTGATATTGAAGGCTGTGAGGCCTATGTTGATGATTTGATAGTGTATAGTCAGTCTTGGGATCAGCACATTGGGCAACTCCGTCACTTGTTTGACAATTTGTCTAAAGCAAAATTAACTGTGAATTTGATCAAAAGTGAATTTTGCCATGCAAATGTTGTGTATTTAGGCCATGTTGTTGGTCAAGGTCAGGTGAAGCCCATTAAAGCTAAGGTTGAAGCAATTGAAAAGTTCCCCACACCAAAATCCAGAAAAGAACTTCAGAGATTCTTAGGTATGGCTGGATATTATAGGAAGTTTTGTCCTAACTTTTCAGATATTGCTTGTCCATTGACAAGTTTGTTAGCCAAAAATGTCAAATACATTTGGTCAGGAAATTGTGAGAATGGTTTTAACAAAATTAAAGCCATATTGATCAGTGAACCAGTGTTAATTGCACCTGATTTTCAGAAGCAGTTCAAACTAACTGTTGATGCTAGTGATGTAGGGTGTGGTGCAGTTCTTATGCAAGTAGGCGATGATGGAATTGATCATCCAATTTCATATTACTCCAAGAAATTTGATAAGCACCAAAGAAACTACTCCACAATTGAGAAGGAGTGCCACGCCTGGCGTTGATTTTGGCTTTGGGACATTTCGAGGTATATTTGAGTACCATAGTCCATCCAGTACTTGTCTTTACTGACCATAACCCCCTCACGTTCATCCACCGGATGAAAAATAAAAATCAACGTTTAGTTAGGTGGAGCTTGACCTTGCAGGAATATAATCTGGACATCAGCAAATTAAAGGTAGAGACAATGTGATGGCCGATGCCTTGTCCAGAGTTGGGTAGTTTAATACTTGTAAAAATTGAAACAAGTAAATCCTTTAAGCAGGGAGTATCACATGTTTTGTAAATATTTTTGAAAGTCAGATAATATGTGACCTGCTCTGTCGATACCCGGACAAAGTTGGACAAATCCATTTTTCAAATTTTACCAAATTTAAAATGGTAAAATTATAAGCTTTCCAATGATATATCATACTCCAGGATTGCTCAACGTTTTGTCTGTCAAAAAGTGACATTTAGGTTGAAAATTCCTTTGTTTTCTATTGATTAATGACAAGTTTATTGGGTTATATATCCTTAAGTGTTCTGGCGACTTTGTCCGGGTTTCGTGGGAGCAAGTCACATATGTGCTATAATGTTGATGTGATACTATATTGATGATGTATGTACTTGAAGGTTAAAGAATTTAAGGGGGAGGGTGTTATGTGAACCTGAATTATTTGTTTTTGTTGATTAATTAATTGTTTAATTAGAGAAGCTTAATTATTGATATCTTTGATTGCCACAGAAAGGGACTTTTTCTGAGTGAATCTTATTTTGCAATTTTAAGGTGATTTCCAATTCTATAGATAGGCATGATTGCATGAACCTATCAAATTTGCATACAATTAGAGTAACCAATCAGATCTAACTGAGATTGGGAATTTCCCCAAAGTTTACAGAAATAGATTTGTTTACTTGAATATATATAATTATGCTGGGAAAATCCCTCACATTGAAAACTGTACACTTTACTATTTTAAATGTAGTAATGACATCATGGGGGAATTTTATGCAAATGTAATAATTAATGAGCCCAAGAAAAGTATCTTGGTGCAGAAGGTGAATTGACTTGGTCGGCGATAGGTCGATAGTTAAAACTTTGGAAGTGGAATTGAATTTGTTTGAGTAGCTGGAGGAGTTTGATTTTGGTGGACAGAGTTTTACAGTGGAGTGGAGTTTGCTAATTAAACTTTGGATGGAGATTGGAGATAGCGATATTTTGGAGAATTAACGATATATTACATATGGAGAATTAAAGACAAACTGTTATTTTAATATTTAATTTTCGAGTGGATTATGTGCGTTGGATTCAGCTTTTAAGCCAAGTGGAGCTTCGTTGTGACTGTTGGACAATTGTGTGGAAATCACCATTTGATTTCGCAAGGAAAGTTTTGGATTTACCTTTTGCCAGCTGGATTCCGGGACTTGTGAATTGCAAGGATACGACTGCAAGTTTACTCAAAGATTTTCATGCCGTGGACATTAATGAACAATCTCGGACTATAGTGTGGAATATAATATCCTAGGATTGTGCGGATTAAGCAGCGGTATCTGTAAGTTGTTTAAAAGTAGTATTTTAAGACAACAAATTTGTAAGTTAAACCAAAAACAAATATTAAAGTTTTAAGAAAGTTTTCAGTGTATTTATTGTATTTCATTTAAGAACCCGTAAGGTGAATTTGGCCTTAGTCATTTAAAATCTTTGACCGTAACAATATCTCATGTAATTTTCCTGTCATTTAGGCCCGTTTTTGGAGAAGGTATGGCTTGAACTGCACGTTGATCATGACGGCAAGAAATGTCATCTCTACCTTGCGCCATCCGGAAGTCAAAAGTTTCGTATGTCCCACAATGCATCTTTAAAGTACCACAAATATGGGCCTTTTTGTGGTCAACATATGATCAACTGAAACAATTTTTGAAACCCATGACTATACAATCCCTATGGACTTGAGCGTATCCTTACCTTAGTAAGGATACGTGTTGGATCTAGTGTCAAGTCATGGGAAATGCCTGGCGTATGGAAAATGTTTTTGTTTACCACGTTGTAGAATACGATTCTTACTGCTTTTGCAGATAGTGATTTTTTCCCGTTTTTGGTTGATCTTTTTTAAAGTATGGATTATTTAGATGATCAAGTACCTCATTCTTGTCAAGGAATGTTTTCTCCTCCCTATTTGATGGTCAAATTGTTTTTGACCTTTTTCCAATTTCTTGAAATCATGACTTTGAACTTAGCAAATCTTGCCAAATGTTCACCTCGATTCTCTCAGGCCTATAGATGTATGTACATTGGAAGGCCTGTGTTGAGGCTAGGAAATGCCATGTAGTAAAATTGCCATTTAAGAATGTCTGTACAGCACATCTGAGGACTAAATCCACACCTCAAATTCAACCAAAATATTGAAGCTGTTCACAATTTTTTTAATTAGTAAGCTGCTTGAAAGTCTTGTGCATCTCATGATAGGTGATTTGTTAACAATTAGATTCAAAATGTGTGATTTTGGGGACTAAACTTGCCCTGTATGTTGTAACAGTGGGTTTCCGAATTTGACAACCTCAACTTTGTTTACGTCCAGATTTTGGATGATAAATTTCATCTTTGGGTTTAAATTAGGTTTGTAATTATTCTAAACTATGAGTGGAATTTTTTTTAATTTGTCAAATATTTCATGTCAAACTTAGAAAGCTTAAATGGCCAAAGTATTATGCATTATTCCTGTGACCTAGGACCTATAGAAATAAGTATAGAATGTGAAAAATATCATCCAGATTTCACCTTGATTGGAGATAAATGAGAATTTCAAATTGTAAGTTTGTATCTTCTCACTAAAAAAAAATCATTGAGTCTATTTTTGTGGATTTGTTTTAATTAAGGTAGTCGTAAGGTGCGTTTCAAAATCCTGAACGCTAGCTGGCTCCATTGAAATACGTGGTTGCAAGGTTGACGAATTATCTTAGCGTCAGTGCCTCATATAGGATATGAGGCACGAGTTCAGTGCAAGTACTGCCCACATGTATGAATAGGTGTATTGAATAATAATTGTGTTCGAAATACAAATATCACTTACCGGTACCTAATTTTGATATTAAAAATCCTAGACCCAAATTTTTACTTCCATGTCTGCCGCATATTTGTTTTGAAATGTCTTAGGCCCCTAGCATGTGCTAATACATGTTTTTTGATTGGATAAGCACTATCACATTCACATGACTACTATCATCTGACAAATATATGCAAATTTATGCTACATTGCACGTGCATTGCCACTATAGCTTGTCACCCAAGCATTCAGGAGCCATCTTTGAATGTGATCAAACCAGCATGCTTAAACATTTTCTAAGGAGTATTTTTTTTATGTTGGAGGAACTTACACCTACATTTTGTCATATATTTTGAAACACCATAAACTAAGGAATTTATTTTTGCTGAGTGTGAATGAGCTGTAATGGAAATAGGTAAGTGGTTTGAAAAAATAGGGATTTTTTGTCAGTATCAGTATTTTGCAGTTATCACTTGGATGTCACTTTGTGTCTCCCAACTCACATGAATAACATTACATACTGACATATACATGTACACTGCAGGTAGGGTTTGAATAAAAGAGGAAAAGACCTGATCAAAGTCACCCCGACTTTGAAAACCAGAAAAACAATGATATATACACAGTGCATGTAAAAGCAATGCTGTAAGATTTTGATCAGAAATGGTTTTGAGTAAAAACAGCCTAAAGGCCTAGATATAGTCTGTCATTTTTACCATCTTGAAAATCCATAGAGCTGAATGCATATTGACCTCGAGTTCCTAGACGAAATTATCGATCGGAATAATCGGCTAAAACTACAAATAGAATGATAACAAATCAAGACGGTGATAAAAATTCCAAATGAAAATGTTTCTCTTTGGAGAAAAATCAAAGGAGTCAGAAAATCTTTTCAGCATAAAATCCACAGAATTCAGATTATAATGAAAAGACCAAGGTAATTATGGTATTGTTCTCGACCAAATGAGATGGATCTATGCCCCGTTGAATACCATCATGAAACATTTTCATAAATGGTGAAACATTTTACTCCATGACAAAAATTTAACACCATGACAAAAAATCAAAATGAAAATTTTCATTCCGAATGAAAATTTAACATAGTGGTAAAATGTAACACCATGAGAAAAATTTTAAATGAAAATGACTACAAAAATGACAAAGTATATCTAGGCCTTTACATGAAGAAATGTGACCATCTAAAAATGTTTTCAAATGTTTGGGGTTTTTTGGTCAAAAATGGTTTTGCCATGGAAAATTAGATAATACAAGTTCATCATCATGCTTTCCTATACTAATACATGGAATTAAATTCGGGATCCGGAATTTTAATTTGACAAATGACCACAGTAAAAAAGTAAGCATATTTAAGCCAAATCATTTGGAGGGTTTTAATATCCACACACTAAATACCAATTTTACCAAATCTCCAAAAAGTGTTCAAAGTCACCTCAACTTTTGAATACGGTGGCCAGTTATTGGGGACAAGTCCTAACGAGAGCTTTTCATAAAAGCTTCATCTCTCTCCAGCATAATTAGCTGTGTCCAAAACTATTAGGGGACAATTACCCAAAACTTCTGGCAGTGGTATTGGTACCACTGCCGGAGGCGAGCTCTGCAATCAAGCCTATCGCATTAGAACACATACCAAATGTCCCAAGAAATGATCATTTTTATCAAATACGCACTGCAACACTCCTCAAACATGACAAAGGATATTTATACTAAATTTACCTATTATTATTTTTGGCTTGTGTTTCTCGAGCAAGGGGACACACACAACGACGCAGATAGATAAGAATAGTTCTGGTCATCACCAAACTTTAACCACAATTACCATGCACTGGCATTGTGCATTACTTATGGGTTACTGAGCAAGCAGCTCTCTGGTTTAGATTTTGGGCTCTTTTAGACCAATTTTTTAGGTCCTTCCCACTTTTTAAAATGTTTAGTTTCTTGTTGCAGCTTTTATAAAAATTCGCTTTAAAGGGAAACCAGCACCCAATTTATTATAGGTTCCTTATTCAATATGTTCAATGACTTTTAAGGTGATAATTTGCAATAAATTGTTCGACCTTCCTTTGTAACATATGATCAAAGACTGAAGGTCTTTGATATGATACATGTTTTGTTTAGGAGTAGCTGTAAATGTTTGGAGTATTCAGTTTACATAAATAAATATCACTATGGGTCAATCTCCGACACATTTTTGCTAAAAATTTTGCCTTGAGCATCATTTTTGCTCTAAGCATGCATACAAATCAAATTGCACATTTGCTGTAGATAGCTCATGACCCTTCATTTCAATATGGTAAAAAGGTTTGTCAACTCCCGGGGGGGAGGGGGTCCCATTCTGGAGGCGATGCGTATGTTAGGGTCAAAAGACCCCTTTTTCAGTGTGGCTGTCACCCAAAAGACCCGTATGTTTTACAATTGCATGTGCTCTCACCCAATGAAGACCCCATAAATTTTCATATTTTTCTCTCACCGATTGCCAACTTTTACTCCCCGAATGTCAAAAATCATGTTCTCACCCAATGACCCCTTATTTTTTGACCAATGAGCTCTCATATTTTTGTATTTTTCTCTCACAGAATGCCAAAAACCATGCTCTCACCCAATGACCCCTCATTTTTTTAGCCTCTGCTTCAAATGCCAAGCCTGTCGGAGCGCAGGCCTTAATTACACCCTATCCATTTCATATTTGACTGCCCCTGCGGGTGTCAAGTTTGTCACCAGATCGGATTACCTATGTTTAAATACATTGAAATTATGTTCTACATGTTCTATAATATCACCGGTGTGTCCAGGATATTTTCCTGCGGGGGGCTAAGAGGGGCTTTCAGTATTTTGCGGGGGGCTTGAAGTCTAAAAACATCAAAAATCGACTGATTTTGCATGATTTTTAATAAAGTGCGGGGGGCTTCAGCACCCAAAGCCCCCCTCCTGGACACGCTAATGAATATATATAACTTACAACGCTAGCAAGGTCATTGAGTTTGGTGTATTGGATATGTGGCCATTGGTTATGACTGTATAACTGTGTAGAAACTTTGAAGGTCTTAGCTTTGACATACATGTAGGGCGAAAAACGAAAAAGAACTTTTATTGCACTAATGAAGTTCATTAACACTTTAAAAAATGGCAGTAAAATTTTCCAAGTAAAACATTAGTAATAGTCAAACTTAGTTTCAAAATATTTTTTTAATAAATTATTTTTTCCTTTTTCAAACATGAGTCAAATCACCTCTAAACACCATCAAAACAATACCGCACTCTGAAGACTGCGGTGAAAATAGAGGGATGGTTATTTTTCAGTATTTTTCTAGGATCAAAACCTATGTGATAATTCAATTCAACCTGTAGGTGTAACAGGATTTTTGTGGCCTTTAGGGTGTCAAAATCCTTGTTTTAGGTGGCTTTTTTAGTCAACCCAAATCCTGGTGAGTTTCATTGGGATATAGGCCTATACTTAGCATCTATTCACTTCAGAATATACGAGTGGCCCCCCCCCCCTCGGGTCTCAGACGCGTAACATGGGTCCTTTGTCAGGGGGTCAACAGCCCGGTTTTAGCCTGATTTTTCCGGCATGAGGTGAGACTTTTCTGCTGAGAGGGTAAAAATCGGCTAATTAATTATGATTTTACGTCATTTTCATATTGGTCAAAGCTGTGTGAGCTAGGACAGTCTGCTCCCTTGTCCCCGTGCCTATTATGCATCTGCTGGGTTTTGTATATGTTCAACCAGGCTTAATATTATTAGGGTTTTTAGAAGAAGTGGAATAAAGCTGATGGGGGTTGCTGATGCAAATGACACTAGATTTTAGATGCAAAGCACCCCCCCCCCCCACTCTACAGGGGTTGCCTTTACACTTTTAAATCCACAGGACAGAAGGACCAGCTAGTAAGTCTCGAAATCCACAGGTCCTTCGCTAAATTTACAGGTCCTTCAGACGGACTTTTAATTCTAAAATCAGTGACAGCTTAAAAAACGATCAGACCGAAGGACCATCTCATTGCTGAACTGGTCGGTCCTTCCAAAATTCTGTCGGTCGGGACCGACGGTAAAGTCGAACCCTGCTCTACACATTTAGCTAGAGTGGAACCTAGTTAACACAAAAACAATTGGGACAATGGTTTTAGTTTGTGTTATCAGGATTTTGTGTTATCCCCAGGGGGGTCTGTCATCATTGAAAGGGGGGTATCAGGCGTGACCAAGAATTCACGTAAAAAGGGTGTTTTTTTAGGATCAGGCACGTTACGTACGTAACGTGAATAGGGTCTAAAATCTGTAAAAACCAACAAAAAGGGTATATTTTTGAAACTGATGAGTTGCGCTTTCAAGGGTCTCCAAAAATTCAGGTTTTTAACACAAATGATTACTTGCTTAGGGTAGTAAAGTTTCAACAATTAATCATACTTAGTTAGGGTGTAATTTTTGATAATATGTAAATACTTATTTAGGGTGCTGTTTGGAAGTCCTTGGTCACGCCTGATACCCCCTTTTCAATGATGACAGACCCCCCTGGGGTGTTATCCAACTGGATCACATAGAAACACACTTCGGACCTTAACAACCATTTGATGTTATCAGTGTTTTTGTGTTAACGAGGTGCCACTGTATTAGCATGCCCCTCTGAGTCACTTTAGGGGCACACTTTTTTTTCTTTTTTTTTTTTGTCGCCTTTGGCGGCAATTTTTTTTTATTGCATTTGTTATGTTTTTCTTTACCTTGAAGTAGTTGGATAAAGTTTTTTTTTCTCTTACTCATCTTTGGGTCAAGATTTTGTTGTTGTTTTTTCAAAAAAACTTCTATGCCCCCCCCCCCCCCCCCCGAGAATCAAATGGTGCGCCCCTTAGCTACTTTTACAAACAGCAAACATGACAATTAAAGTGATCTTTGCTCCCTGTTTGATACATAACACACCCACGCACCTCAACTTCATATCCATATGCCATACATGTCAGTTAGAAAGTGTAATTGCTTTTGAACCGGCACTGAGCTATATTGGTCCTTTTTTTTTTTTAAATAACCAACAAATATCTTTTGGGGTAGAATTTTGAGTAAAATTGCATTTTAATCCTTATTAAGGGGTGCTTTTTCAAGTAAAGTCAAAACTTTTAAGTGGGTATTATGTAAACCTTTGTTCAGGCATGTGTATTTAGCTGAGTGCACCCCCACCTTTGAGTCTGACATTGCGTAGTCAGATAAATTTCTGGCACTGCAATCTAAACCTATGCTGCAATACCATGTATTTACATAATTAATGCACCGTGTACTACATGAAGCTGTGAGCATGGTGAGTGTGTTTTTGTAGGCTTTATACTCTTTCATGGACGATACATGTGAAAGCAATTCTCAGGTAGGCTTATGTTTCTTGTATTTGTATGCTTGTTGGTTTGATTGGTTGATATATTAAAGTCATATGATATTGGTTAGTATAAGGGTGATAAGAATCCGGAAGGGGTGCCCAGGGGGTAACTGATATTTGTGTTTGGGTTATAACCACCCGAGTTCCGCAGGTTCTGAATGTGACTCTATGTGAGACCAAAAATTGGGTGAAATAATACCCTATCTGAGACCATAAATCTACCATATCTGTTTGAATGGGTTCCCTATCTGGGACTATCATGTTCAAACGAATACCCTATCTGAGACCGTACGTAAATGTGACAAAATAATTAGTACATGACTCTTCACCATTTTAACACTTTTAAGAACAAGGTGTTTAAAGCTCATTTATTGGCAATTTACGACACTATTGTATTTATATCAACTGTTATTTCTTAGTTTGATACCCTATCAGAGACTTGAAAAGCATTTAGAAGTGTTTCTAGGTATTTGAAGCACTTTTATTGACAATTTACGACACTATTGTATTTATATCAACTGTTATTTCTTAGTTTGATACCCTATCAGAGACTTGAAAAGCTAAATTTGATACCCTTTGTGAG
>JXSR01S019251.1:43794-56598 GCA_000969725.1 Ophiothrix spiculata | reverse complement strand
TATATGGCAATTCAATAACATGTGCAATCTAGCGCGAAATTTTATTTGGTCTCAACTCGGTGTTGAAGTTAGTTTGTTTGGAGTCACTCGTCATTTTGACGTCACGACCAAATACCCGTTTGGAGGCCGACTATGGTTTCGGCCTTACTGTTATCATTATTAATACCACAACCACGGCGGCGACATTAGATTTTATTCCAATTATACATTGCATTTTTTTCCAACTTCCAATTATCAAAAATACATGATATTTAGGGAATACCTACCCATTTACTCAAATGAAAGGCTCCTGTCCAAAAACAATTTAACGTAAGGCCAAGTAAAAAAATATACTAGTTTCTCGTCCTCGCATTTTTTTTTTTTTTTCAAAATTTTCATTTTTTTTTTCAAAATTTTCATTTTTTTTTTCGAAATCCGATTTGGAAGCAAGTTGAAATAAAAATTCTGGCACTCTTTTAAAACAATTTTTTAATTGATTTTTGAAGACCACTGAGCTATCAACAATTTTTAAAATTTAAATTTGGATACAACTAACAATTTTGCAATGAATCCTAGACCCGTCATCAATAATTTTTTGAAAATGTGAATAGCTAAGCAAAAACATTATCTGCTATGTCGGAAGAAAGTAATTCAAATTTTGGGAACGGTTGGCTGCCTTTTGGAAAAGACCGTCCGCCATCTTGGATCGGCCATTTTGAAAAAAAAAAAAAAAAAAAACTGCCCTCATCCTCCTTTTTTCAAAAAGTTAGGACGAGAAACTAGTTTTTTTTTTTACTTGGCCTAATAGGTTAAAAAAAACCTCACAACATTCATAAAAACTAATTTTCCGCCAAAATTAAACGTTAAGAAAACATTTTTACTTATTAGATTATTAAGATAACCACAAATTACATTAATGACAAATTTCATGCAGTTCTGATGTCAAGTAGTTAAGAAACGGTCATTTTTAATCTGAAATTGCGTTTTGCTCAAAATCTAGTAAAATTATTAATTTTAAAAAGAACTATACATTATATAAGAGTAAATAACAGATAAACACTTCAAATCTGTGAAAAAAATGTGTAAAAATACTTTTAATTGGCGGAAACGTGCAAAAATGATAATCATCACATCTCAAAAAAAAAAAAAAAAAAAAAAAAAGAATTAAATACATATAAAATAAAAGGGTAGGACAAATTACTAATTCGTTTGACTTTTGTAAGCAGTGTCTCATTATAAAAAAAAGCACCATTTCGTAATACAAAATTAGATTTGAATGTGAAAAAAAGCATTTGATAGATAAATGTCACTTTTTCTTCATTTTTTAAAATCATTTTCCCTCTATTTCTTTGTTAGCTATTGCATGTATCACCTTAAAAACTGACACCTGCCATCGAAGTATATATATTGGTAGTGCATCATAGCTGGTCAAAGATGGTAACATTTGAAACAAAGTGTCAAAAGATTTTAAAGCTCCACTGTCATTCACACCATACATGACAAGAAGTATCTTTCCATCTCCCAATGGTGAGATGGTTATAATTTTTATTTTGTACAATGTATAATGGAGGATAAGTATAGAAGATCCCCCGGGGGTGGGGGTGGGGGGTTAAAAAAACTTGTACGGGGATGCTCAAAGTAGACTTCAGAATTTTGAACATCTCTATACCTCAAAAAGCGTCAGACCCCTCTCTATACCATTTTTCTAGAAAAAGCACCAAATTTAGAGCAAATTGGGTGCTCTCTTTGCAAAATTTTCCGAAATACACCCAATTTGCATTGGGTCTGTGACGAAAACCCACCCATCAATATACCAAAAAAATCGAAAATGCACCCTCGTATACCATTTGTCAGTAAGAACCCCCCGCCCCCGGGAGAAGATCATTCTTTTATTTCTTTCAGGCTGGCTCTTGGTAAACACAGTGATGTATGTTACTTTAATGTATATACAGGAGATACAAACTTGATTTAACATTGAAAGTTAACAATTGTTTATTTCAGTTTACATATTTACACTTCTGTCAAATGTTCTATAATCTGAAATAAATGATGAACGACAACATTCCGACTTAGTACAAAATAATGGATTTGAAGTAGCAGTATCACATTTTCTTTTCCAAAATATCAGGACACTATATCCATCAAAAGCGATTTAGCTGGCCTTGGTAAACACATTTTCTGAGTGCACGTTAAACACGAAGCATGGATTGTTGTTACCTTAGCCGTCATTACATTGGATCAATTACGTCGTGTCTGGACATCGTGCCAGGCTACATCGTTTGACCTACATATTATATTAAAGTAGTTGAAAAACACATTCATGTTAAAGGCCTCTGTCACACATCACCGTATAGAGCCCAAACGTATGAGTAACGTACACTCTTTAGCTCATTGAAATACGTACATATCGATTACCGGTACAAAACCAATGTAAGTTAATATTCGCAATGTGAGACTGGACCTTAGTGGCAATGTCTTAAAGCTAAGGAGGCATGGATAAGTCTTGTTTTAGGTATAGGCTTAACTGACTTATATCACGGTGTTATAAACATAGTCGACTTTCCTTTATTATCGACGACCATAAGAATGTGAATTAAATCATTGTGTTATACTTTAATCATCAACATTAAATGTTGTACATTACAATCATAGATATTGAATTGACTCTTGACGTCAAGAAAATATATCTCATTTATTCTCATTAAATTCGCAGTATGTCCACAATTTTAAAATTGCCAACAACAGCAAAGGCCAATCACGGTGATCTGCCCCCATGAAAACCAGTTGTGAAAGTTATCGTAGTCCCACTGAAATGGTAGGCCCTCTTTTATACACCATAATGGATTAAAGCGTGAAACTAATGTTGCGTGAAAGTTGTAAGCCTATACTTTACTGTACAAACCGGACAATACCAACGGGGGACTTACATTCCTGCTACACCAGTGTTATAGGAATCGCTGTCCCCTGATCTTTCTGTATGCACTCTAAAAAAAGTTGTGTTAAAAAGGGAACATGGTTGACAGGTTGGGTTGAATTTTGCACAATGTTGGGTATAATTTGACACAATGTATGGTAATGGTGCACGTTTTACCCAACATTGTGTCAAATTTTACCCAACATTGTGCAAAATTTAACCCAACCTGTTAACCATGTTCCCTTTTTAACACAACTTTTTTTAGAGTGTGGGCTGTACAGTAACAATAGTTTATTCCTTTTTGGTATATGGAAGGCGGACTTTGGTTCCATGGGAACTTTGTTTACTTTTACACCGGAAAAAATCCCCGGAGCACTAATGGAGTTACAGGTCAATGAACATGTCACAACTCAATAGAAACCCATTTTTTGTTTTTTTCACGTGCAAAACGTTCAGCAATTTTAGCAAGTGATATATCATTTTGAAGTTTGTAATTCCAGCATTTGTAATATGGGCAAATAAGGAAAATGGTTTTCTCCATTTTGTCCTGGTTTCGTAGTCCGCCTGCCAATCGCCTTTCGCAGTCATTAGAATATTTTTTTTATTAGCACAGTATAAGCACATCTCCTGTGTCCGACGATTACACCGTGTCATAATCAGTCATCGGGGTCCACGTACAAAATTACCCCGCTATGCTATCTATGTAACCCATTTAGTACATAAATCATGCTCGCCATTTAGCTATGTGGTCAACTAAATATGAGAACATATTTGAAAAAAATGTTCATGGCCTGTTAAATTGCCATACATGAAGTGGTGGTTATTTTTCTGTGTAAGTTTGGTACAGGTATAATGGTGAGAGGTTGAAAAGGAAAATATGGTTAGGCCTATGGCTTTACCATGGATAACCTTTTTATAATTATCCTTAGATCTTAATTCTTTAAAATTATAAGCTTGAATATAGTTAGCCGTACATCTATCTGAGCATACAGAGATATGGCTTTTTGTAGATGAGGTTTTAGTTAAGGTCTAGGTAATACATGAAATAAAGTAGCATTGGATTACTAGCATACCCAAATAAAATGATTTAGCTGTATATGACAACATATTTTGTTTCGAATAAGACACATTCTAAAAGCATAAACAACATAAACTATTAATTACCAGTACACTCTTAAAAATTTGGGTCAAAAAGGGAACATGGTTGGCAGGTTGGGTTAAATTTTGCACAATATTGGGTATAATTTGACACAATGTTGAGTAAAACGTGCACCATTTACCCAACATTGTGTCAAATCATACCCAATATTGTGCAACATTTAACCCGAGATGTCTACCATGTTCCCTTTTTGACCCAACTATTTTTAGAGTGTAGGATTAGGGTTTAGGGTTCGTGTTAGGGTAAGGTTTAATTTAGGGTTAGGGTTAGGGTATAGGATTATGGTTAGTTTTAGGGTTAGTGTTTGGGTTTAGATCTAGGGTTAGTGTATAGGATGGGACCTAAAGTATACTTTTTCCCATTGGGACTTTGTTTACTTTTACACCGGACAAATTCCCATATGAAGTTACAGATCAATAAACATGTCACAAATCAATAGAAATCCAAGGGAGCTTTTGATTTTTTCACGTGCAAAACGTTCAGCAATATTAACAAGTGGTGTATCATTTTAAAGTTTGTAATTCCAGCATTTGTAATGTGGGCAAATAAGGACAATGATTTTCTCGATTTTGTCCGGGTTTCGTTGGAGCAGTCATTAAAATATTTTTGTATTAGCACAGTATAAGCACATTAGTTTACATATTTACACTTCTGTCAAATGTTCTATAATCTGAAATAAATGATGAATGACAAAATTCCAACTCAGTACAAAATAATAGATTTGAAGTAGCAGTATCACATTTTCTTTTCCAAAATATCAGGACACTATCCATCAAAAGCGATTTATCTAGCCTTGGTAAACACATTTTCTGAGTGCATGTTAAACACGATGCATGGATTGATGTTACCTTAGCCGTCATTACATTGGATCAATTACGTCGTGTCTGGACATCGTGTTAGGCTACATCGTTTGACCTACATATTATATTAAAGTAGTTGAAAAACACATTAAAGCTACGTATCTAAAGACACATCACCGTATAGACCCTAAACGTATGAATAACGTACACTTGTTCGGTCATTGAAATACATGTACGTCAATTACCAAACTAGTGTATGTTAATATTCGTACGTTTCGCTATGTGAGACTGGACCTTAGTGGCAATATCTTAAAGGATGCATTGAGGTTTCTTGTTTTATGAATATCACCATGGTATATCTATTGCTCCCGTCGACGAGAGGAGATTCTTTATCATCGAGGACCGTAATAAATTAAATTATTGTGCTATACTTTCATCATCTACATCAAGTATTGTACATTACAATCATAGCTATCGAATTGACTTAAATTCGCAGTATGTCCACAATTTTAAATTGCCAACAACAGCAGAGACCAATCACGATTATCTGCTCCCATTAAAACCCCGGTGTTATAGGAATCAATGTTCCCTGAAATGGTAGTCCGTCTTTCATACACCATAACGGATTAAAGCGTGAAACTAATGTTGTGTGAGAGTTGTTAGCATATACTTTACTGTACAACCCGGACAATAAGAACGGGGGACTTACATTCCTGCTACACCGGTGATATAGGAATCGCTGTCCCTTGATCTTTCTGTCTCGGTTGTACAGTAAAGCATAGGCTGACGTCGCTCACGCAACAATAGTTTATTCCTTTTTGGTATATGGAAGGCGGACTTTGATTCCATGGGAACTTTGTTTACTTTTACACCGTAAAAATCCCCGGAGCACTTATAGACTTACAAGTCAATAAACATGTCACAACTCAATAGAAATTCAATTTTTGATTTTTCACGTGTAAAACGTTCAGCAATGTTAACAAATGATATAATCATTTTGAAGTTTGTATTCCAGCATTTGTAATGTAGGCAGATAAGAAAGATGATTTCCTCCATTTTGTCCTGGTTTCGTAGTCCGCCTGCCAATCGCCTTTCGCAGTCATTAGAATATTTGTTTTTATTAGCACAGTATAAGAACATCTCCTGTGTCCGACGATTACACAGTGTCATAATCAGTCATCAGGTTCCACGTTCGAAATTACCCCGCTATGCTATCTATGTAACCCATTTAGTACATCAATCATGCTCGCCATTTCTGCTATGTGGTCAACATATGAAAACTGGAGTCCGTTGAAACGTTTATTGACATACCTCGAATAATGCTTAACGATAGACCAGACATAACATTGCTAATAAGAACGAGTCAAACTAATGTGGTGTTGCAGTGAGTCAGGGTCCTGGTTCTGTTCCTATAAATGACCAAGGATGACTCTAGGTCAACTTCTCTAAATATTTGAAAATTTACATGGACTGTTAAATAACCAGACATGAAGTGTGTAAGTTTGGTCATAGATTTTTGGTTTGGTACATGTATATTAAGAGGTTAAAAAGAAATTGTCATGGCCTTACCATGGATTACCTTTTGACACTTATCACGAGATCTTCTTTAAAATGATAAACTCATCCATTGTTAGCCGTACATCTATCACAACATACAGAGATATACCTTTTTGTAGTTGCGATCAAGGTCTGGGTAATACATATAATAAAGTGATGAACCTCTACAAGGACATAAAAGATCTACTAATTTCGGATCTAGACATTTTTTTTTCTTACAGTATCCGCTTTGACAAGGAAATTAAATCAGTGACTCTATCGATTTTACTTTTTGTTTGATAAAATAAAACGTTTCCATCGACAACAGAAACAATAACACCTGAAGGCTTATATGACAAACATTGGCCTTCCACATTGGATTTCCACGTGGTTTGTTGACTTTACCTTTGGAAACGGTGTGCTACAGTCACACTTATTACATTGTCACTCTTCCGTAGGCGTAATAAGCCACACCACTGTCTTAGAAAATGAGCTTTGGCGGTAAAGTAAAATTAAGTTAAATAAAATAACTTGAAGTGAAATAAAGTAAAAATAAAGTAAAATGAAAAAAAAAATAACGTAACATAAATTACTAACATAAATTAAATAAAAAAAGAAAAGAACATTTAGGTCAAAGAATGCATTTGTATGTACATAATAATACAAAGATATACAAGATTAGACGTGAACATCTTCATTCAAATGTGTCCTAGTGGTGTATCAATTTGTAAAGCTTTAGGAAGGGGTTTCGTATGACTTGTGGCACTTTTACCAATACCTGGTTTAATAAAATCACTAATAAAGATTGTTTTTTCTTTTTAAAATCCTGTCCGAGTCATTAAGATTGTACTTCAAATTTGCCCATGTCATTGCTGTCGGTGCTATACATAGGAACAGAATAAAGAAACGGGATTACGGAAATTTGCATCAATAAAGCACATGTGTTCCCGGGGGGAGTCATATTTGAAATGAATACGGGTGTAAGGGAACTTTTGATTTTTTTTCAAGTGCAAAACAATCAGCAATAACCAGTGATATATCATTTTAAAGTTTGTAATTCCAGCATTTATAATGCGGGCAAATAAGGAAAAGTGTTTTCACGATTTTGTCCAGGTTTCGTAGGAGCAGTCATTAAAAATAGTTTTGTTTTTAGCATAGTATAAGCACATCTCCTGTGTCCGACGATTATACCGTGTTATAATCAGTCATCGGGGTCCACGTACGAAATTACCCCGCTATGCTATCTATGTAACCAATTTAGTACATCAATCATGCTTGTCATTTCTGCTATGTGGTTCATTTATAAGAACGATAAACAGGAGTCCGTTGAAACATTTATCGACTTATGCTTAACGATAGACAAGACATAACAAAGAGTCAAACTGATGACAGTGAGTCAGGGTCCTGGTGCTGGTCCTGTAAATGACCATGGATGACTCAAGGTCAACTTCTCTAAATATTTGAAAATTTTACATTGCCTGTTTAATGGCCATACATGAAGTGTGTAAGTTTGGTCATAGATTTTGGGTTTGGTACAGGTACATGTATATAAAAGGTTAACAAGAAATGGTCATGTCCTTACCATGAAATACATTTACACAATAATATTATCCTAAGATCTTCTTTAAAATTATAAACTTGAATATTGGTAGCCGTACATCTATCACAATATACAGAGATATGCCTTTATGTAGCTGGGATTAAGGTTTGGGTGATATATATAATAAAGTGTTATTGGACAACTAGCATACCCAAATAAAATGATTAAAGTTCAGAACGTCACAAAATCTTCCCAAATCATTTTTAATGTAAATTACGTTACTACCAAGATAAAGATTTAGCTGCATATGACAACAAATTTTGTTTCGAATAAGACACATTCTATAAGCACAAACAACATTTAACTATTAATTACCAGTATGTAAAACTTCTCAATACATATCCGAGATGAATTCACAGAAGTCATCATATATATGATTACCAGACCAGCCTGTACGGTCTCGAAACGACACAGCTCCCAAAGTGAGTATACTTGGATACGTATTGAGAACTTTTACCTAATTATTTTTATACTATTGTGATGAACCTCTACTATATAAGGAAATAAAAAAAGATCTACTACTTTCGAAGACAATTTTTTCTTACCAGTTCACCTTAACAAAAATGTCCGCTTTGACAAGGAAATTAAATCAGTTACTCTATCGATTTTATTTTTTGTTTGATAAAATAAAAATGTGACAGGAACGTTTCCATGAACAACATAAACAATAATACCTGAAGGCTTATCTCATAAACATTGGCCTTAGATTTCGACGTGGTTTGTTGACTTTACCTTTGGAAACGGTTGGTAATTTTGAGAACTTCAGTTATACTTATTACATCGTCACTTTTCCGTAAGCGTAATAAGCCACACCACTGTCTTATATATAAATGAAGTATGTTTTGGCGGTATTCCTCTTCTGTTATATCATATTACCATTCTACAGTAGATTGCACTAACACTACATAAGATACATGTATCATGACATCTTCCATTTTTCTAGTTTGGATTGATTGCGCTAAAATGCGTTAGATCCTATTTTGAACTATTATTATTAATAATACAAATAAAGTTACACATGAAAATAATTATAAATCAAAATGAAAATAAAAATATAAAACAAAATGAAATGAAATGAAATGAAATGGAATGAAATGAAATGATCAAATCAAATCAAATCAAATCAAATCAAATGAAATTAACTGTTTACATTTAGGCCAAAGAATGAATTTGTACATAATAATAAAGAAATATACAGGCATTTTGTTAACTAAGATTAGATGTGAACATCTTCAACAGCTTAATTTAAATGTATCCTGGTGGTGTACCAATGTGTAACCATTTACGAAGAGTGGTTTCGTATGACTTTTGGCAGTTTTACCAATGTGAATACCTGTTTTAATAAAATCACTAAAGAAGGATTGTTTTCTTTTTTAAATCCTGTCCGATTCATAAAGATTGTACTTTAAATATGCCAATGTCATTGCTGTTGGGGCTACATAGGAATAGAATAAAGAGACGAGGATAAGCATCAATAATGCACCTGTATGGCGTTTGACATGCTCGTAAATAGACGCAAGAAATCATTCGTTATTTTACTTTGGCCGTAACCCAAGTCCAAAAAAATGTAATGTTTTATTTGTAAAAAAAAACCATAACGTTTTATTCAAATGTTATTTCTTTTAAATTTATTTACGATTGCAAGAGTCGTTGTTGATAGAGTAACATTTGAACAGAATATGTGATGACTCACCCTGAAAAGGGGGACTTTGCGACAGAACACTTTTCGAGAAACTAATGAAAATAGGCAGCAAAAAATAAAAAAAAATAGAATTTCCAGCAGGTTTTCTTTTGTAAAATTTGATCGCTTTGATCAATTTCAACAAGTAAGGTGTCATTTTAAAGCTTAGAAAATGCTGTAACAATTTAAATGATAAAATCAAAATTGACATTATCTTCAAAGTCCCCCCTTTCGGGGTGAGCCATCACATAAGGCGTAACACCCATTTTTTATGGAAAAGTGCCTATATGCCTAAAATTATTATCTATCAGTTAAAACCTAATTGTCACTGTTTTGAGTGGAGAGATTTGAATGTCATCTACAGTTAGATTGCATTCAAATCTCTCCACTTGAAAATGCCGAATTTGTTCATATATTTGCAGGTAAGTTACCGTATTAGTACAGATTTGCATGGTTGGTATTAAAATAATACATTAAATTTGCCAATTCACAAGACGCTTTACAAACATCATTGTATTGTATGTTATATCCTATATCATTCAAGTATAATTCCAACCCTTACAAATTTAATTATTACATTATAAATGCAAGAAATACTGATTAAATACAGTCGTACCTCTATTTTACGGTTAAATTGATTACAGGCAACGTAAAATTAGGGCCATTTCTTATAGTGCATGGGTAAAATTACAATATGATCACGTGTCACTAAGCTCACCTTTGTATTCGCCTTTTGCTGCATCAAAATCAGTTCCTAACCGAAGCTGTTCATATTAAATGCAAAACATGACCACTTTTTCTGCAAAGAAATCTAGTATATCAATCGGCATAAATTGTCTTGCCACAAAGCAGTCTGATATTATGTTTAGCTGTTTATTTGTACTCTGTTCTAATTCTCAGTGCTTTTAAATAGACTTTTAAGACTGTATGATATTTTGTCCAGACGAGTTTAATCTACCTCCGCGATATCTCCACAGAACATGGTACATTTTTTCTCCTAAGTTGCTATGAAAAGATAACATTAAAGGTGTAGGTTCCTCTATTAACATGTGTATAATCTGATTTACCTTGACCTCTGTAGTGCCTATGGGGTGGTTTCACCCTCAGTTTTCTTCTTATTTACTCTTCAGAGGCAAAACAAAGTTTGCAACCCTGAGGATGAGGCTTTTATGAAAATACATACAAAATAGAAAATAGGTATACAAATTAACTTTACACATTTGGCTATATCTTAAAAACTATTTGGAATTTGGAAGTTAAATTTTGGATTTACAGTCAGAAAAATATGAGCTTCCATGTGACATAAAAAAAAATGCAATACTTCCGGTTGAGCCCTGGGGGTGAGAATGTGATGGGAACCTACACCTTTCTTCGTATGAGGTTTTACAACAATTTAAGATAATAAAATATTATTGTAACTATCTTACAACCACATAGAATGCAGTAACGTTGAATTTGTATGGCTCCAACCAATATCTAGCACATCCCGTCTACATGCACTTAAAACCAACCGTACCTTTATCAAATGTGTAATGTTACATTAACTTTAAAGCCAAAAAAGTGTAAACGGTGGTTGACACAAAAAGGCTTTAATAAAATGTTAAAAAAAAATGGAGACATTTGTAATCTTAGAAGCACATAAAATTGCCTTTTTGATTCGTTATAAGTACAAAGGCATCTACAAAATGCTAGTTTTTAGGGAAAAAAAACACCTTTAAGCATAAAGATGAAGTCACATCTGATAAACTTGCATTAGATCTCTTTCTAAAATTATGCATTTTTGTGTGTTTTGCTCAACTATTATATTTTCTATACTTGTTTGTAGTGTCCGTCCAGCCCGTATGAGCAGTAAATGCCAGAAACTTCATTTTGCCCAACAGGTGAAAATACATATCAAGGACGTAATTTGCCGAAATTGATTTTTTGACAGATTTACAATTCTAGTGCTTCAACAGAACATATAGGCCTTACTGATCTTTGAACGTGTTTATATCAGTTGTACGTTTTACTCCCTGACAACTTTTGACTGACCAGAACTTGACTTCTGGAAATTGTGTGAAGTTCATTAAGGTGTCATTTTAATCCTTAAAGCATGATAGTCTTTGCAAATATTAAGAAAGATACAATGAAAAGAGCTGTCATTTACTGCTGTTTTGGGATGGACGGTCACATATGAGATTAAGAATTAATAACATTGCTTCATATTCTTCAGGATTGGAAGATCAGTTATACTGGGTGTCCCAGTAAAAACCTTACAATCTTTGCGTGTAATTTTCTAGGGTTTAACGGATAGTTAAAAAGTATGTAAAGCTTTGTGGCCCAATTTCACGATTTTGCAAGTTCCACTTGAATGAAGTTCTATTGAGTTTTGCCTTTGACCTACCCACTCAACCGTAACAATGTTTAGTAATTCATTATGTGCAAGCGTTCTTTTATCTGTGATGAAAAAATTAACAAATTTGATGTAAAAATAAGACAGATATGATGAATTTTCCAAGGTGACCCATTATTATTCCATTCAGAAACACCCCTACTTTATCGTAAACAATTATGAAATTGGACCACACAAAAATCCACCCAAATATATGATGAAACCTAACTTTTGTTGTACACTACCGATTGAAATGAAACACGGTATCTGAAAGTTCTATTCATTAGCTACAAAGTGCAACCTTTATATACTTTCTTACTATCCGTTAAACCCAAGAAAATTACACGCAAAGATTGTAAGGGTTTTTCTGGGACACCCTGTATTTGATTTGTATGGATACTTTGACCTGATCGAATGAATGAAATACATCTAGTCGACGGATTCATCGTTGAAAACAGCAAACTTACCCAAAACATATTACTCTTAATCTTTATCCTAATAGAAGTGACAGTGACCATGATGACTTTTTATTTTATTGCTTTAACATGTTTAATGTGTTTTTCTCAACTGTTTTAAGACAATTATGTAGGTCAAACGTTTTAACCTGACGCGATGTCCAGACACTACGTAATCGATCTATTCTAATGGTGGCTAAGGTAACTGCAATCCATGCTTCGTTTTTAACATGCACTAAAAAGATGTGTTTTATTAAGGTCTGCTGAATCGTTGTCGATTTCTGATGACTTTGAATCTTGAAAATGTAA
>JXSR01S019251.1:11614-24319 GCA_000969725.1 Ophiothrix spiculata | reverse complement strand
TGAGGTTAACAATCAATCTTACGGTCGCAAATTTGAAAAATTAAGGCTGTGGCCAGGTTGCGGCCGGCCGCACAAAGTTGTGGCCTTAATAATGTAAGATGGCAACCGTAGGCTTGATTATATACCACTAAATTATTTAAGAACATATAATGTATTATGTTACAATAATCTTGAGGTTAACAATCGATCTTACGGTCGCAATTTGGAAAAAATAAGGCTGTGGCCAGGTTGCGGCCGGCCGCACAAACTTGTGGCCTTAATAATGTTCTCCAATGAATAATAACTTGTATGTTATTATTCTCTACTGCAGAAAAAATTAACAATAACACTAGTGTCATTTTAAAGGTATTTTATCCGTGTTTTTCTTTTAAATTTGGAAATAAAGAAATGAATGACTACTGCTTTAATAATGAGTTACCTTTCGAAATAATGCTACCATTTTAAAGAACAAAAATCGTATCCATTTTTGTCTTGAACTGTTGACTTTATGATAAGAAAGAATAACAAAGGCATTAAGGATGTTGATTGGAACATTATATACATAAACAATGGTATCATCGTTGCATAGATTGTAACACAAAGGAGAAACAGTAATCATGGTAATGAAACTAGAATTGCGGATGCATCGTTTGCTGTTATAAAAAAAATGGATTAAATTACTTCCTATTATGACCTTAATCATAAAAGTTAATCATTTCGTACATTACAAAATGCAATATTGATTTGCAGTCGATTGTTCATGACTTGTTAATGTACACCTGAGACATTGATTATAATTATTTATCGTTGCCTTACTGTTATCATTATACCACAACCACTTTTGTTTTGCTCTATGTACATGTAAATTCAAGCTTTGTTAGAATTTACATTATCTACTTTTTTACACTTTGCTGATAATCTGGATTTGTGTTAACGTACTCTATTTAGGGTATACTAATATGCAAAAAATACTAAAAAACACTATTCTATGCTATAAGATACAAACTTGCATGGTGACTCCCAAACGCATTTTTTCTTTATTGTCTGAATATATTACATTATTACGTTTGTAGTAATGATAAAATACATTTGAATACATGATGAAGTATGAAATTGACTTTACTTGGATTTAATTTATCACGAAACTATTCACAATAACATAGTACCTGGACTTTGCATCCATTGCCTATTCATTTTCTTTACTTGTGTTTCATATATAAGGTTCAATGGCTGAAAGTGCCTGAATGTTTTATTTGTTTTTACGCATCATCAATAGTTTTAATAATAAGCTAGTGCGACAATAATGAGCATCACAGATGTCCACACTGAAATAAGTGTGGAGAGTAAAAGCTTTATGCTAAACCAAGGTGCCTTGTTAATGCGTTACGGGTATGGTCCTTCTGAAGCGTTTGAAATTGTAAACATGGTTAGCATGGTTTAATAAAGAAGCGGGGATGAAAACATAATCCCCACGAGCTTGGCAGAAATATGAGACGATGCAAGGACGTGAGCAATATAAGTTGGTATTAGGTTTGTGAGGTATGGTAAGATCGTTTCAGAGTGATGACATAATATTTAAGGCTACAGTCCCAAAATGGGTGCCATTTTTGCCAACAGCATCTTTACTGCAACTTTTTACCTACTTACACATATCAGAATAATACAATTTTTGGCGTACATATGTAATAGATTCTCTAGTTTATACATGAGACTTGAGTAGTAATTTCACGTCCATTATCAAGGTCAAAATTACGTCAATAAACTACTTCGAAAAATGTACACCTTTTTCGCCGAAACCTTAACATTTTATGATGTTCGAACGATTCGCCTGTTTTCAAATTTTGACAGAATGTCAGCTTGGTACTTTTTATTGAATCACAAATAATATTTTGTAAATGTGTTGTGTTGATTTTGAATGATAATGTAACAAACCCGCGTTGTTTTTCCGAAAAACCGGGCGTGAATTATGACTCTGAGTTCGCCCTGTTTGAGCTGTGAATAGCCTGATTTTAGTATCTACATTATCTACAGTTTGTCTGATATACGCATTCGCATAATTTACTTACAAATTGAGCATTCCAATGAGGCATAAATTGCAATTCTTATGTAAACAAAAGAAAAATACGGCATTCTAATGTTTTTGTTTTAGATTTTAGTTCACCATCTCAACGCTGCCTTGATAGCTCAGCGGTAGATCTCTCGCTTCGTAATGCATGACTAACCCCCGCCATTATCCATGGTTCGAGTCCCCGCAAAGGCAATGGAAACTATTTATCTTTTCATGATTGAAAAATAGTTAGGATTCACATTTTTCTGAGCATGTGGATTCCTCGTACCCTTAAAGAGCTTGTGTGATTATACTTGTTTGAGAGTATAACAAACAGTTTAATTTTATTAAACCTTGTTGTGTCAAACCAATTAATGTGCCACCTTTTTGATACTTATATTAACAGATCATAAATACGATGTCGGAATAAAACAAACAATTCTCTTAATTTTGCTTCACTTGATCTTTAAAACTTGTTATGTTCTCTGTGTTTTGTGTGAGTTTTTGTTTGTTTGTTTTGTTTTTCAATTTTTTAGTTGTTGTTGCATGATGTTCCTTTCGTTATTGTAGAATACTTTTTGTCTCTTGTGGGATTAAGGAATTAAGGAAATGAAATTGATAATGGCTTCTTCCACAAGTAACCTGGAAACATGTTATTCGCACATTCGTGTTTTAATTATGGTCAGGTAATATTTAACATAGCCTCTTTGAAAGTTCTGGACTCTTTATAGCTTGCTAACCTTTTGTAAATAGTGAAGTCCCCCAGGTATCCATTCCCAATTTGTGGGGAGTGGGTAAATATCAAATGTCAAATATTGTAGACTTTAACGTAGAAATGATTATCACTATCAAAACGAACAGCTTAAATCTAAAAGTATTGTTGTATATAGAGGCAACAACATTGAAAACAAACTAACAAACATATCGCCCAAAATGGTAAAATTGCTGCAAACATACACATTTTAGCCATATTGGAATAGTCAGCGCTACTACCCATGTATCCATTCAATAATTTAAACATAATAAAATGATGATGTCCATTTCATCTTGGGTCGATGGACTGAAAGGAGAGATACTTGTCATGGTTGGTGTGAGTGAGAAGTGATGCTTTGACATCTTTTGACACTTGGTTTTATATTTTGCCTTCTTTGACCAGCTAAGATGTACTCTCAATGTGTTGGCTTTGATGACATGTGTCAGATTTAAGGCAAGAGTGTTTTGTTGACTGATCGCCCCTTGTTTCACGAATTTAGATATATGTCTTTTATATTCAGCAATCATAATTGGTATTGGAAATGTATTGAAATTATTATTTGCTAAAACACAAGTCGGTTAATGCCAAAAGCATATAGATATACATGTAGGTTTTGTTTAAAAGATTGTGGCATATACATTGCTAATTATCTAAGTTGTCGTTGCGATAGTGCGTCAATTATCTCAATTCAGTCACATCATACTCCCTTTTGCAACTGTCAACAAAAGAACGACACATTTATCTGTAAAGTATATATTGAAAACAATCTTTATTGCACACATATAAAATGTAAATGGCAATAATCCAATTTATCCTTTTAAAGGTTATCATTGTGTTAACAAACAACATAAATATGATTTATAAGAGCCATGTTAAAAGTTGACAAAAGTGGCTTAATGGGTTGATATCGTTTTATTTCTGTGTACCAGCAGTAGTTATAATAACAGTTTCTACTCTTAGCATATGTATGAATAACAAAATGTGTTATTCTTTTATGTGCTAGTTGATTTAAGATCTTGACAAAACATGTCAAAATAAATGTTGAAAAAATCATGAATAAAATGTAATACACGGCATATCAGAATTATAAATAATCTATGTATAATTTCAAAAATGTATATACATATATATTAGAAATTTGCAATCAGTTTCTTGAAATGACACTTTGCTGGTGTTGTAAGCATAATGAGTGGTATTTCTGTCAAAAAGTCAATTTCAGCAAATTATGACCTTGACATGTATTTATTTTCACCTGTAGCGAAAAATGAAGTTTGCTGCATTTACGGCTCGTCAGATAGCGGTCTAATTTTAGATATTTTAATTAGATATGCTTATATATAAATCTGATGTATTTGGGGTGTTTAAAATATTGGTAATGTGGTAGTCCAAGACATTAAATAACATACGTATCGTAATTAAAAAACAAAAATGTTGTTGAAACATACAAACAAGGCTAAGATTTGTTACAAACTTCTTATCTTTGTTTAAAATACAAATGTATTAATGCCTGTAGTTGCGATCGAGGGCGACTTTTTAATCTTAAATAATTGGATATATTGTGGAGGTGTACAGTACTTTAAGCAACGTTAAATTGTTTTTATTCATAATACTGAGCTATTTTCCTTCTAATACTTTACCAGGAAATGTAATCATTTTCTAAATTTCATTAACACAGAAACGATTTCCAGTCGATTGACCGTGACTGTGTGAGTTGTTAACCCATGTGCGAACACGCAATTTTGTATTTTCCTCGTTATTTATTCCACCCTGTCAGTTTTGTAAAGTTTTGGCGCGTGTATTTGCATTTTGCATGGTCAATAGAGAATAGCAGAATGATTTGGGGTGAGCAGGGGATGCCTTTGGCATACGAGCTGTTTGACTGATGAGGTGAAACGATTTGATGACATGCGTTACTAACACTACGACGACTGTGGCTTGTTTAAAATAACAATGCGATAGAGAAAATGAGAAAAACAGACAAATTAAAGGATGTTTTGAAGATTAGTTTGTATTGCAAAATTGACTTAATCTTATATACAGGTTTTTACAATGGTAATATACAAAAAGTCGATAATCTCACGTTTGTTTAGAAATGTGGGATAATTTGTTTTCATTCCATTCTATTATTATGTGCATTCCTAGCTCCATACAGCCGTAAAGTCGGCAAACTTCATTTTTCCCTACGAGGGGAATGCAGGCAAAGGTTGTAATTTATTGAAACTATTTTTTCCACAATATCCAAAGCACCTGCAAAGTTTTATTACTGAAAAAACCACGATAAGTGAATAAATAAATCAACATCTGAGGAGGACAATCAACAGAAAGGTTTACTAGTTTCTGATAGCGTTTATATCAGGTGTCAGGTTCATCTTTTACTCCATCACAATCATTTACCATAACTTGTTGTTAAAGTCTATAGAGGTGTCACTTTAATCCTTACAAAAATACTCGGCAGAAATAACTAGAGACCGACTTTACAGTCAGTTTGAGTTGGATGGTCACATAAAATCATTTCATGACTATTTGATTCCTTTAAAAGATGATCAAGTTATTTCAATAGTTGTTTATTTGACATGCCAAAAGCATCATGGCTTTTGAAAAAAAATATCCTTATAGGTTTAAAATTGGTACAGTTTTGTTTTAAAAATAGGTGATTAGCTTATCATCGATAGCAAAACGTTGTTTATCAGGTAGTTCGGAAGGGGTTACGGTTTCAAAGCAATAGGCGTACCGGTGTAATTTCCCTCGAGTTTCCAATTAGGCTGATGAGTCTGATTAATTGGATTGTCAATTTTAGCAAGAGTCATATATAATCTATTATTGTCTCTTCGGCTGTGAATTTCAGAATAGATATCATCTTCATGATGATACATCGGCGGTAATGAGTTTATTCGCTTATGGAGTTTTACTGCAAGGTATATTCCGATACATAAGAAAAATAACGCTAGAAAACAGCCTGCTATTGTCGCAATCACCCAATAGGAAAGTCCTGTTGATAAAGAGCTACATACTTCGTTGCAGTTCATAGGTTTTCTAACTGTTTTGTCTGGTAAATTATTGTCAGTATTTGGAATAATTATATCAGGTTTATTTGATTGCACCGTTGAGCTTGGTTCATTAGAGTCTAGTTTTGGTTTCGAATTAGCTCTTACTGCCAAAGGTCCAACATGACAAGATTGTATCTTTTCTGGAAATAGAGGATGCGTTATTTCACATAGAAAAACAGCTTGCCTGTCACTGGGTTCTAATGGCAGACGTAATTCTTTATAAGCGAATCCATTGTGTCTTTTAATGTTACCTGTTTTAAGCTTAGCGTCACCGGTGGTTCTTTTCCATTCGATATCAACTAGCTGATTAGAGTCCTCTGTTGAACAATTCAATATAATGGTGTTACCTTCTATCAAGTTCCCTGAATATGAACATGTTGGGTAAATATCTGCAGGGAAATATGAAATTGAAATTCTCTCTGAGGCGCTAAAGAGCAGTTCCATATTTCCTGTAGGTAAAAGTTGAAAAACATTGCAAAAGTACTCCCCCTCATCGCCTCTATAAGCGTTTATAACTGACAAAAAATGTATCGTGGACTCAGCAATCCTGCGATCTGCTATAAAGAAGCGTTCATCAACTTCTTTTGATATTTCACCATTCTGTGAAATAATCTCCGTCCTTCCAGCAACATGTCTGACAATATGAATTCTGTTATTGTTATCGTGTTCATAAACTTGACATTTTAAAGATATCATACCTTGTTCTTTAACTGGTGATACTGGTACCGATAATTCAATCCTTGTTTTGGCAAATGCGATGCAAATCAAATATTTAAAAACAGCACAAATCGTCCCAATTCTTACTATTCTATCCATGTTTAGTTCAATTGCAAGTATCCTCATAATCAAGAATATAGTTTGTGATCTGTTTTTGAAGTAACCACTCAGTCTCTGCAAGCACACTTATAATCCTATGTATCAGTGGGCAGCAAATCGGAGTAAACAGGAGAAGTCTTCTAAAGAAAATAAGACCCTGAAATGTGATACATACACTCAGGTTATGTTCCACTTAACAAACAGGTTTCCCACTTAGCCAAAACACATCCATTCTATGTTCACCTTGTATTAGTAGATCAAAAGTGTATAAGACGCAACACTTTTTAAAACCGTGTCTGTTTAATTAAAAAGAGCTTCCCCATAGCACGTGTGGCCTCAATGAGTGTAGACTTGTATACTGGTGATGAGCAAGCGGATATATAAAAGCAAAGCATCATCTGACATGTGTGAAAAAAGCGCGCCAATTCTCATGGGTGACGCTTTGGAAGGTGAACAGCCTTAGTCTGGTCTGAATGTAATTAGCATTCCACCAATCAGCTGGTGAGGTTTGATTCCAAAAAAGGTCGAGGAATGTTTGATTTTTATTAATAAAGTATACAACCATCAGCGTCATGTAGATACCGTGGTATTTACCTAGATTGCATATATAAGATACAATAAGATGCTACTATAGTACCAAGGTGTTGAATGACATGCGGTTTCATCAATTCATTATTACTTCTTCAAAATAGGGTGTTTTATCGCACCTTCACTTTCAATGGAACAATTTTTGAATTTAAGTACACATTTCATTTCAAACAAAGTCTTGTTTTAACAAGTTGAATTCTACTACAAAGTATATATAATACTGAAATATGTATTGAAAGTAAATATAATGATTAATCGAACAATTTATCTTCCCTTTTTGTATTATCTATGCTAGTACTACTGTTATTAAACACATTTATTTTTGCAAAAACATTTGCGTCAATTTGTTGCATGATGCAGCGATTATGACATTCCATCGGTTTTTATAAGATGGCATTCTACTATTGCCCAAAAATCATGTAGAGTTCTCATAATATGAAATATCATCGGCTTTTTTACCATAACGTTGACTAACATTACGATTACGACATTCGTTACTACTATGTATAGCTTTCTTGTTGATCATGTTAGTAACATTAGTTAGTTTAGTTGTTAAACCACACACTTAGAAAGCCAGGATCAAATATGAGCTTATCCTGATTCCGGATCAAAGATATGATCCCAAAAAGGATCAATTTGATCCGAAAAGGATAAGATATGGTCCATCTCCAGATCTTATTTTGATCCGAAAACAGGATAAGCTCATATTTGATCCTTAGGTTGGCTTTCTAAGAGTGAATCGTTGTTTATCAGCTATCGAATCGATGATCAGCTGATAGAAGAATAAAAAAAAAATGCCGTTTTCTGTTTCTTGATAACTCGTCCTTTTTCTTTAAAACGTTTTTCTGAGCATGCTAAGGGGCAGGAATGGTTAACACTTATTTAGATTTTGAAATTGACCGCGAAAAAATGTGGTACTGTAGGGTTGGGTTACCTCTTTCCGTGGTACCAAGATCATGAAATCATTGAAGGCGTTACGTAATTATCACGTCAAAAATATATACTTCTTTCATGGTCACACACTTACAGGTGGCCACTGATAACAGAATACTCCAATACGACGCCATTACGTGATATACTTTTACTAATAAATATTGGAAACGACCATTCTTATATGTCGAGGTTTAACTTTATTTTACCACACTTATTAATACTTATATACTCTTAAACATAAACAGTATTCTCGAAATACATATACGCTTGTTCTTGAAAACCATAATGCATTTACGTGAAGTTATGTTCTACCTTTTGTTCACCCTGTACATTCTTAGATTTGATTCATAGTTTTAGGTTACCAAGAACTCCCATCCATCAGAGTTCTAAAGATATTCACGTCATATTCCTGTAAGCATATCTGGATAAAAGAGTGTGAAAAGAAGAATTTTTAGCCTGAGTGTAAGTACACGAAGAAAAGGTGGTGCTATTTACAGGAAGCGGGGGTTATCATATTTGGTTCAACAGAAGACCACCTCATATTACCCGAGTCTATGTTACCAGGCAACAAAAATGATGTAAGGTTTTCCATGAGTTAAAGCAAATGTGTCGAATTCAACAACTCTTGCCGGGTGTGTATGGCTTTATACGTCAATACACTTGTCAGTAAGAGCAAAGACCCCTTTAACGCCAAGAACTATAGAAAATATTAATATTTAATCCGGGTATTTACTATGCTGAATAAAACGTAGTTTCCTCGTCTTTGACAATACTAAGAAATAACTACTATAAATTCGCGTGATTCAGTAATGATAACTTATTATAATTGTATTGTGTATTTTTTATTTACTACACAAACAAAAGCATTTTTATAAATTAAATTCATGTTGAAAATACGATTACCTGTAGAATATTTTCTTGCATTTAGTATGTCCATTGTCCTCCTAAGCTATTTTTGTAACACGAACTCCGAAGGGGAGGGGGGGGGGGGGGTTTTTGCAACCCCCTTCAAATATTGTGAAACGAAATCCCTTATCACTCACCTATCAAGCTATACAAAGATAAGAGAAGTATTTTGGTCTAATGACAAAAATTCAGAGAATAATGAAAAATTAGTATTTCAATTTTGATATTCAGACATCTTAAGTGGTCATCTTTCATGTGATCATGAAAACTAAATTGTGTAAAATCGGATCAAGCCCCTTTAAGACTTAGAAGGAAAAAATAAATCAAACAAAAAAACACAAAACTTTCAATTTAATTTTCAACTGAATCGGTCAAAATATTTTGAGTTTACGGGCAATTTTGTGTTTCAGAGCTTCCTATACTTACTGTACAAAGTAATTATGGTTAGCATAGTTATAAACAATTTCATATGTATCGCCAAAACGAAAAAGCAAATTGGTTCATTACGTCTTATTAAATATATCAGCGCTCTCTTCGCTAGAAAGCAAATTGAACTACTAAACTACTAAGTTTTGTTACAATTTATTGTAAGTTAATATCGTTGCAGTCATACTTTACTTTAGATATTAAAAAGATTGCAAAAGTGAGCAGACTATATTGCTTTTTACAGGACTCCTGGGCTACCTATCTTTTTGGCTAGTCTGTACAACACAATTCGTGTAGTTTATTGATGTCTGCTGATGTACATTTTAATCTCGTAGCTTTACTGTGTACAAACCCGATAGCAATGACATCGGCACATTTCAAGTACAATCTTAATGAATCGGACAGGATTTGAAAGAAAAACAAACCCTTCTTTAGTGATTTTATTAAACCAGATACTCACATTGGAGAAACTGCCAAAAGTCATACGAAACGCCACTTCCTAAAACATTACAAATTGACACACCACTAAGCTACATCGAAACGAAGCTATTACTGGCGATGTTCATCTGTAATCTGTGTCAAATATACTTGATATACGAGTATACCGTATGTGATGACTTACACCGAAAAGGGGGACTTTGCGACAGAAAACTTTTCAGGATACAGGTAAAAATAGGCAGCAAAAAATAAAGAAAATAATAAGAATTTTCAGGAGATTTTGTTGTAAAATTTGATCACCTTGATCAATTTCAACAAGCAAGGTGTCATTTTAAAGCTTAAAAAATGCTGCAACAGATGAAATGAAAAATTTAAAAAAAATAATTTTCAAAGTCCCCCCTTTCGGTGTGAGCCATCACATATACAGTTTCATTTTTTTGTAATTAAATGTAAGCGGAAAATTCTAGGTTCCCTTATGGTATTTTTTAATTTTAATTGTTAATATGATATAGCAGATACGATATCTCGACTTAGTGCTATCTACTGCATATAGCAAATACAAATTCACACGTCTCATAGCTGTCTAGGGATCAATTTTAGTGTATTACGACATTCAGGGGTATGAATTTTAATATTTTAAAAAATATTTTGAGGTGTCAGCGTATCACTTTTTTTCTTCGAGCGACCGCCCCTCCCCCCCCCCCCAGGTTTTCAGTCTGTGCATTAAATTTGTTTAGTCTGATATTTAGTCCTTACTTTTTACTGATTGTTTTCTTTCTTTAATATAACTTCACCTACCCACATAATACGTTATACAAGTTCGGTCCAAACAGGTTTAATCTGCAGTCGTGATATAATATACCATCGAAACAGCAAATACTAAAACAAAACCATCAGTTTCTCTAAATAATAATGATTTGTTATCATGTGAGATTGCCCTATAAAGGTGAAAGCTAATCATCTTTATCTTTTTTTTTTTTTGATTTCTTGTAAATACAATTTTAATTCCACATTCATTAACAAACTAACAGACTGCGTCTGTAATGCTATTCATAACATATTTGCCATTGCATTTTGTATAGATACAAGATGAAAAGACGCTTCCTTAAAAATAAATAAGTAAATAAGTAAAATAAAAGTAAATAAGTACACACACTTATTGTTATGATATAAAACGCTTTACAACTCGAGAATAAACAAACTTGTTTACAGATCATTAGATCAAAAACTTTGTTAAAAAAAAAAAAAGGTCTGTATCAAATTTGATTCATCATTACTTTTGTACCCTGTTCGTTTGCTTTACCTCTTATCTTCCTGAATGTTACATTTGTTTGTATGCATCATCAGTATTTTAATAACAGCTAGTGAGACAATAATGATTAACACAGATGTCCATATAGAATTACGTGTGGAAAGTAAAAGCTTAATGTTAAACCACGGTGCGTGGTTAATGCGTTACGGGTTTGGTCCTCCCATCTTAAAGTGTCAACAGGGCCGGGCAACAGGGCTAGCATGGTTTAATAAAGAAGCGGGGATTGTGGGTTTGAGACGATACAAGGACGTAAGCAATATAAGAAGGTGTGTGTGGTATGGAAAGATCATAATAAACAGTTACATTTTATAATACCTTTTCGTCTCAAAACCAATTGATGTGTCACTCTTTTGTCACTATGATTACGTTTTAACAAAACAGCATAAAAATATGTCTGAAAAGAACATCTTATTGAAGCATAATCGCTGTGTTATTTATGGCAAATTTAATTGTAGTCGTCGTCGATCATTACATAAGTAGCTCGACGAGGGTGTGTTGATTGTAATACTTTCTACTTAGTGTACGGTACACTATATCAAGTCAGCCAACTTTGTTTGTTTGTTTTTACTTCCAATTCATTATAATATTTAAAGGGGCAATTCATGATCCACTTTTCACCCTCAAGGTAACTTCTATCAAATTTGATTTTTTTAGCTTATTATAATCCTCAACTGGCATATGTTACGATCCCCAAACCAATTTTTCATATGTGATTGCATTTTTGAGAAAAATGAGAAAATGTGTAATTTTCTAATTATTGTCTGAACCCCGACAGTAATTATTACAACACAGTAGACTATGGAGATATTCAAAATGCTGAAAAGCTTGTAACCGAAACGAACGGTCTGAATAAAGTGACATTTCCATTACATTTATGCTGTTGTTTAGCTAGAAAAGAGGCCACATCAAAATCATGAATTGCACCTTTCAGCTAATATTCCATAAACGTACCGTGCAATGTCATTGTACATTGTTTGTTTGATTTGCTGTTTGACATTTTGAGACTAAATTTTTAAGCAGTGAAGAAACAAACACGTTCGTAATCATTAATTCCTTTAAACGCAGTTTTTTATGTCCGAAAATAACTATAAGTAATCAGATTCTGGAAAAGTGTTTAAGTAAAAAAGTTTTAATCAAGACAATTTTACTGAAAGAACACTTCTGTTACGCAAGATGCAACAGCACTAAAGTCGGAAGTTACGAGGAGTATGCATAATGTAATCAACTGTGTAGTGACAAAATATTGCTTATTGTGTATCAATTATTTGAGCAACAATGTAGTTGTTGCTGGACCAAGCTTAGGGAGGATCACAAAACGTTTCACGAAATTTTTTGAAATGTACAACATTGAATAACGTTCTTTTATGAATGGTTGATCAAACTTAAGCACGTTAAAATGATTATATGTGAGCCAATGTTATTATTTATACCAAACATTTATTAACCCTTGTCTTACCAA
>JXSR01S019251.1:0-11355 GCA_000969725.1 Ophiothrix spiculata | reverse complement strand
AAGCACATACATTTCATATTTACTTCCTGCTCAGCAACCTCTATTGTTTTGTTTTGGTTAGTTTGACCTTTTATAACTGTGGGTCAGATTAGGCTGAGCTTAATCCGTTGACACTTCTAGTTGGTTGCCCCTGACAACACACTTTCGAATAATGAGATGTGCAAGGTCTCTTGACTTGAGCTCTTGGCAAACAGAAATCCCATTCAGTGTGGTCACTCAAGGACATAGTGATACTTGTGATAGTATCTTGGTAGTTTTCATGGGGGGGGGGTACTTAGTACAAAAGTGATTACGGGGATGTGCCGCAAACTTAGGTAGCAAAATCAGGCTGTGGTATTTCAATGGGTCCTTTTTCTTTGCAAAATGTGGTATTTTGATGGGTCTGTTTTTCAAAATTGTCTACAATTTGCGCCAAAATGACGCAAATTTTGGATTGTTTTCTAAATTTCAAACAAAAATCGAAAATTTAAATATTGGTATATACATGGATGGTACTTCAAATTTCCCAGCGGCACACCACTACCAAAACCAAAATTGAGTACCCCCCCCCCCCCGGGGTTTTCATGTAACTTCATGCAGGCCTATGAAATTATTGTAAATTGGTGAATCAGTCAAGTACAGTTTTTATAAAACAAGCACTCAAGATCTTTCATGCAGTTAGCCTCTTAAGTGGACAATTATTGGATTTTTTGATCTGGTCTGATTCTTTTATTGATCATCAATTACCACAAGTGATAAAAACTTATGTTGAATAAAAGCCTAGTGATTTTGTTGTTTGCCATTGTAAATAGGGGTAATTGTATATCAAATGAAACATTCAGAGTCATTTTTGGAAGTACTACATATGGCAGCTACTCCTTTGTGAGTTTCTAAGTGAGGATTTTGGAGGTAATAATAAATAGCTGCCATATGTAAACCGGGTCTAAATTGCAAAGCGTGAAAAACCTCATTGACCTGTCCCCGTTTCGGCGTATTGTTCTCAAAAACATTTGTGTTTTACCCCAAAAATGTTGGTATCATTGTAATCTTTACAAAATAAGCTACATTATGATACATATATATTTCATAATACAATGTTGAATTCGTGACGAGATATTTATGTAGAGAGTCAAAGTTTTACTTACTTTTACGAAAGTCAGCTTTTCAGGCAGCCATGTTGCATCTCATGTTGGTCGCATGCGTTCACAAATTACGTCACATTAAAGCTTGAAGTCTATGCTATCGGATGAAACAAGTTTTTTGATTTTTTGATTTTTCTACTTATTCTTAAATACGCCGAACCTCAACCAATTGTATAGCATTTGGTTTTACATAGCGTTAAGCGAAAAACTCCCGGATGTAGCTTGGCCTCTATTTTAATAGCCAATCAGCGAGGCGTATTGGTAAGACAAGGGTTAAGCCTACATACAATAATAGATACATGTCTACATACTTGAGCGAATTAATATGAATTGCACGTTTTTGCAGTACTATTCAAGCTACTGAGTTAATACTACCAAAAAGCATATTTAAAATGTCTTGCCTAATTGGAAGGTCTTGGTAGGCTTAGAAAAACTACAAGTTAAATCAAAACAGTTTAACGTTTTTTAACATTTTTACATATCGAAAAAGAATGGCCGTTGTTGATGTTTTTGTTGTTTTGCTTGTTATTTTTCCACTATCTTCCAAATATTATTTTTGTACATAATGATAACTTTAAGTTTATTTTGTTTCATTAATCTGACAAACGTTTAAACAAAATAAGTTTCAACTTGTATGTTTTTTGACATTAATTTTATAATTTTGATAACCATAAATATAGGCCAATCTATTTACCTCGTTAACATCGTAAATAATGTAATGTTGATCCCACTGAATCTCACAATATGTTGTTTGCAATTCAATCCAATAGTTCTGTTCTAAATACAGATCTTTTTAAGATCTTGGTTAAAGTTGTTACTAACAGCCGATGTCCAGACGTGACAAGACGCCTCCTACAAACATCAAATGTCTTGTATTTCACGAATGTCTGGTCAAACTGTCGCGTATCTATATAAAACGTGACATAATGTAAGACATGCTGCAGCTGAGAAAGGCCAGCTGAGAGATTTTTTTTTACGGTTATAAAGATAAAATTGGCGATGGCACCAATATGAATTGATGAAATTTGTGTGAAATAACAATCATTTTGTATCAACAGAAAACTTCCACACATGCACCAACAACAGCATTGATCTCCAATGATTATTCTGATTTCAGTACCAAAAGGACCCAGTAAATGTGAAATATTCTACCGGAAGCAGTTGTTTAATTATTTTGCGTACTAAATTCAAGTGAAACTTTTTGTGAACTATATGGAGTGAACCAATATTTCCACAACATTTTATGTTTCCGCTCTGATATTTGAAAGACATATTTTATGCACGATGTATCAAAAAAAGGGGTTGACTAAAAATTACTTAAATGCAAAGATACATTTTGTAGACTTTAACCTCTAATGAAATGTTTCACACCGAACAGATCAAATCAAATTAAATTGTATTTCAATATAAAAAAAACACACATTCAAATAAAAATACATCAAAAGGTAAAACAAAAATGATAATGAGGATATCATCAAAAGGACAAAAAGATCTGAAGTGATGATACACTGAAAAAAAAATAAGTTACTTACAACAACAGCAAAATGTAATAACATAAACAATTAAACTAGACAATATATGTTTTTTAAGATTGATTCTGAATTCTTTTGTATTCTTGCATCTGTTTATGTCATTATTTAGAAAGTTCCAAAATGTTCACAGTTCCGAACAGCACGACCAGAAAATACTTTCTTAGTTTTATTAATACTATAATCCTGAGCATTTCTTGTGTTGTATTTTTGAGTCTGAACGTGTTTGGTAAAATAATTGGAGATAATGTTTGAAAGTTGGTTTGTATGATGTTTGTACATAAAACTTCCAAGGTTGAGTTTGAACACGTCATGCATATTCAGGACATTATATTTTTCGAAAAAGGGTCCTGTATGACTTCTATAATGACTGTTAGATATTGTTCTATTAGCCCATTTTTGAAGTTTTAATATTTTGTCAAAGTATGTTTCATATGTGTTTCTCCAGAAAAGAACTCCATGTACAATGTAAAGAGTACAATACGTTTTCAGGTAAGTAATACTTAACATTTAAGTGACCAAGGAATTTCCAACCCGTTGGTGCCAAAGGAGGGGGGTGGGGGTTCCCAGGGACCCCCCCCCCCTTAAAAAACACCCTTCCGGTATAAATTTAACGTTGAAAGTCTGTTCAATGATAAAGCATGTAACAAGGACCAACATACAGAAACAAATGAAAATCGGATGAACCGTTTCAAAATGGCGGCCGAAAAAACATTTTTTGTGTCGTGTCAAAACTTTTTCCGCCAAAATTTCAATAACCGTGTTCCCGAAGGAATTTTCGCATGAAATGTTGCTCAAAGTTGCACATTGCAAGTACAATTAAATTGCCAAAATAAAATTAGAAAAAGAGATGTTCGGTTTCGATTTTATGGGCAAAACAAATTTGAACAGCGCCCTCGAAAAATCACTTTATGCTCGATTTGAATTTATTTGCCACTGAGTGACCCGCTGCGTTAAGTTTGACAATTACATGGAGCGACGATGTAAAATTTTTCGCGTTATTGCGCCACGCGCGAAAACCTGTGGTAGGGCCACTAGGACCCCCAACCCCCTCTTGGTCCCTTAAGTGTTAAGTTTTGTAAGCATACCAGTATTTCTTGAAATATTTTTCGATATTGCATCTATATGATTTTTCCATGTTAAAATCACACCAATTAATCACACCCAGAAATTGTGTTGATTTTACTTTTACTTTATGCACTTTACAGCCTTAATTGATCAATCAGAAGACAAGAATTTAGTATGTGACATCAGTGCCTCCAACAGAATAGTGTTTATATCGCTTTTCGTGTTAATATAATTCAATTCAAATGAGTATTTCAATATGCAAGTTGAAGCAGATTTTATCAACGATATTGTTCTCTTTGTAAAATAACAATAAGAAACGACACATTCTTCGAAATGCTTAAATTTAAAACAAATCTTTATTGCACACATTTGTATTCAAATTAGATGATAGTGTCCTGGAATCTCATTATTTGGTTAACAAACAACATAAATATAATGCATTAGAGTCTTGTTAAAAGTGGATTAATGTGGCTTAATTGATTCATATCATATATATGTTTCTATGCAACACAATTAATTTTAATAACACGTTTACCATTAAAATTGTTTTAGCAGATGCATAGATAACAAAATGTACACGTTCATATAAGGATTTGTCAGCACATTGTCAAAATAATTGATGAAAATCTCATATTACACTTTGGAACCATCATTCAAACATAATATATCAGAAGATGAATAATCCATGGATTTTAAGACATATCAGGCATCTAGAAATAATAAAAATACATACTTGAGACATTTATTTTGTTACTTTCTACTTTGTTTATTTATCAAAAATATCCTCTTTCAGATATATATGACACTTATATATCATATTGCATACTGTTTGTCGTTTAACTTTTGAGCATAAAGAGCGGTAATATAGTTATTATATCTCAATATTTATTTCAGAAACTGTGTTTGTTTAATAGTGCTGGTAAAATAATATGAACTGGGCATTGAAGTCATTAATATAATGATTGTATTGTGTTTTACCATCATTTTGTAGTTCAAACATATATAAAAGGTTAACATTTTATTACAGAGTTTTAAATGCTTAAATTGCCTGTAACGAAGATCGAAGGTTATTTTTTAATCGCAAATAATTAGATATAGTCGGGATGATTTATACTGCAAGCAATGTTAGATAGATTTTGATCAAAATCTGAAACAAAATGAAGGCAGTTGAAAACAATGATACTATAATAGATAAGGCGGACTCAAGGTCGCATATAACTAGAGCTTGTTTCCTTGCAATACCTATACAGACGGACATGAATCGTTTATACATTTCATTAAAACAGAAACGATTTCCAGTCGATTTACCATGACTGTATGACTTGTTTGTTAATCCAGGTGCAAACACCCAATTTTGTATTTTCCTCGTTATTTATTACACCCTGTCAGTTTTGTAAAGTTTTGGCGCGTGTATTTGCATTCTGTGTGGTCAATGGAGGATACCAGAATGATTTGGGATGAACTAGGGATGCCTTTGGCATACGAGCTGTTTGACTGATGAGGTGAAACGATTTGATGACATGCGTTACTAACACTACGGCGACTGTGTTCAGTGGCTTGTTTAAAATAACAATGCGATAGAGAAAATGAGAAAAACAGACAAATTAAAGGATGGTTGAAGATTAGTTTGTATTGCAAAATTGACTTAATCTTATATACATGTTTTTACCAAGGTAATATACAAAAAGTCTATAATCTCACGTTTGTTTAGAAATGTCGGATAATTTGTTTTCATTCCATCCTATATTATGTGCATTCCCAGCCCCATACAGCCGTAAAGTCGGCAAACTTAATTTTGCACTACGAGGGGAATGCAGGCAAAGGTTGTAATGTAGTGAAACTATTTTTTTCCACAATATCCAAAGCACCTGCAAAGTTTTATTACTGAAAAAAAAAATCACGATAAGTGAATAAATAAATCAACATCTGAGGAGGACCATGAACAGAAAGGTTTAGTTTCTGATAGCGTTTATTTCAGGTGTCGGGTTCATCTTTTACTCCATCACAATCATTTACCATAACTTGTTGTTAAAGTCTATAGAGGTGTCACTTTAATCCTTTCAAAAAAAATACTTGGCTGAAATAACTAGAGACCGACTTTACGGTCAGTTTGAGTTGGATGGTCACATGCAGTCATCAATGACTATTTGATTCCTTTTAAAGATGATCATTTATTTCAATCATTGTTAATTTGACATGCCAAAAGCATCATGGCTTTTGAAAAAAAATATCCTTATAACTTTAAAATTAAATTGGTACAGTTCAAAAATTGGTACAGTTTTGTTTTAAAAAAATAGGTGATTAGCTTATCATCGATAGCAAAACGTTGTTTATCGGGTAGTTAAGGTTTCAAAGCAACAGGCGTACCGGTGTAATTTCCCTCGAGTTTCCAATTAGGCTGATGAGTCTGATTAATTGGATTGTCAATTTTAGCAAGAGTCATATATAATCTATTATTGTCTCTTCGGCTCTGAATTTCAGAATAAATATCATCTTCATGATGATAAATCGGCGGTAATGAGTTTATTCGCTTATGGAGTTTTACTGCAAGGTAAATTCCAATACATAAGAAAAACAACGCTAGAAAACATGCTGCTATTGTCGCAATCACCCAATAGGAAAGTCCTGATGATAAAGAGCTACAGACTTTGTTACAGTTTCTTACTGTTTTGCCTGGTAAATTTATGTCAGTATTTGGAACAATTATATCATGTTTATTTGATTGCACTGTTGTGCTTGGTTCGTTTGAGTCTGGTTTTGGTTTGGGATTAGCTCTTACTGCCAAAGGTCCAACATGACAAGATTGCACCTTTTCTGGAAAAAGAGGATGCGTTATTTCACATAGAAAAACAGCCTGCTTGTCACTAAGTTCTAATGACAGACGTAATTCCTTATAAGCAAATCCATTTTGTCTTTCAATGTTACCTGTTTTAAGCTTAGCGTCACCGGTGGTTCTTTTCCAGGCAATATCAACTAGTTGATTAGAGTCCTCAGTTGAACAATTCAATATAATGGTGTTACTTTCTATCAAGTTCCCTGAATATGAACATTTTGGGTAAATATCTGCAGGGAAATATGAAATTGAAATTCTCTCTGAGGCGCTGAAGAGCAGTTCCATATTTCCTGTAGGTAAGAGTTGAAAAACATTGCAAAAGTACTCTCCTTCGTCGCCTCTATTAGCGTTTATAACTGACAAAAAATGTATCGTAGACTCAGCAATCCTGCGATCTGCTATAAAGAAGCGTTCATCAACTTCTTGTGATATTTCACCATTCTGTGAAATAATCTCCGTCCTTCCAGCAACATGTCTGACAATATGAATTCTGTTACTGTTATCGTGTTCATAAACTTGACATTTTAAAGATATCATACCTTGTTCTTTAACTGGTAGTACCGGAACCGATAATTCGATCCTTGTTTTGGCAAATGCAAGACAAATTAAATATTTAAAAACAGCACAAACCGTGCTAATTCTGGCTATTCTATCCATGTTCAGTTCAATTCCAAGTGTCCTCATAATCAAGAATAACGTCTGTGATCTGTTTTTGAAGCAACCACTCTGCAAGCACACTTATCTTCTAATGTTATCAGTGGGCAGCATATTGGAGCACACATGTGAAGTCCGCTTGAAATTGATAAAGAAAATAAGATTCCGAAATGTGATACACACGTCCAGGTTATGTTCCACTTTTGAAACAAGTTTCTCTCTTAGCTCAAAACAGTGTTAATACAAGACACGGCACATTTTTCTCAAAGCTGGTTGGTTTAATTAAAACGAATTCCCCATAGCACGTGTGGCCTCAATGAGTGTAGACTAGTGTACTGGTGATGAGCAAGCGGATATATAAAAGCAAAGCATCATCTGACATGTGTGAAAAAAGCGCGCCAATTCTCATGGGTGATGCTTTGGAGGGTGAACAGCCTTAGTCTGGTCTGAATATAATTAGCATTCCGCCAATCAGCTGGTGAAGTTTGATTCTAAAAAATGAAAAGGTCGGTGAATGTTTGATTTTCATTAATAAAGTATACAACCAACTGCGTCACGTCGATACCGTGTTATTTACTTAGATTACTTATATAAGATACAATAAGATGCTACTACTAGTACCGAGGTGTTGAATGACATGCGGTTTCATCATTTTATTTTTACCTCTTCAAAATAGGGTGTTTATCGCTTTCAATGGAACAATTTTTGAATGTTAGTACAAATTTCATTTCAAACAAACTCTTGTTTTTACAAGTTGAATTCTACTACAAAGTATAATACTGAAATACATATTGTAAGTAAATATAGTGATTAATAGAACAATGTATCTTCCTTTTTTTGTATTATCTATGATACTACTACCGTATTATTAAACGCATTTATTTTTGCAAAAACATTTGTTACAAACAAGGATCTGGAAATTGCGTATTTTAACTGTTATTGCGTTCATTTTATATTGGTAACAATAATTTCCGAACATGGTGCTTTTTTTGTTCTGTTTATCTCATAATTACCCCATTCATTCTATTCGTCAATTTGTTTCAATGATTATGATATCCCATCGGTTTTTATAAGATAACATTCTACTATTGACCAAAATTAATGTAAAGTTGTCATTATATGAAATATCATTGGCTGTTTTTACCGTAACGTTGACTGACATTACTATTACGACACTCGTTACTACTACATGTATGTATAGCCTTCTTGTTGATCATGTTAGTAACATTAGTTAGTTTAGTTGTTAAACCACACACTTAGAAAGCCAGGATCAAATATGAGCTTATCCTGATTCCGGATCAAAGATATGATCCCAAAAAGGGTCAATTTGATCCGAAAAGGATCAGATATGGGTCCATCTCCAGATCTTATTTTGATCCGAAAACAGGATAAGCTCATATTTGATCCTTAGGTTGGCTTTCTAAGAGTGAATCGTTGTTTATCAGCTATCGAATCGATGATCAGCTGATAGAAGAATAAAAAAAAATGCCGTTTTCTGTTTCTTGATAACTCGTCTTTTTTCTTTAAAACGTTATCCTGAACATGATCAGGGGGCTGGAATGGTTAACACCCACTGAGATTTGAAATTAACACCCCAAAAATGTGGTACTGTAGGGTTGAGTCACCTCTTTCCGTGGTACCAAGATTATGAAATCATTGAAGGCGTTACGTAATTATCACGTCAACAATATATACTTCTTTCATGGTCACACACTTATAGAATACTCCAATTATACGACGCCATTACGTGATATACTTTTACTAATAAATAAGGGAAATATAACAGAATACTCCAATAAGACGCCATTACGTGATATACTTTTACTTTCTTATATGTCGAGGTTTAACTTTATTTTACCACACTTATTAACCCTTATTAATAGTTATATACTTTAAAACATAAACAGTATTTTCGAAATACATACCCGGGATACATATACTTGTTCTTGAAAACCATAATGTATTTACCTGAAGATATGCTCTACCTTTTGTTCACCATGTTCATGCTTAAATTTGATTCATGGTTTTAGGTTACCAAGATCTCCCATCCATCAAAGTTCTAAAGATATTCACTTCATATCCTTGTAAGCATATCTGGATAAAAGAGTGTGAACAGAAGAATTTTTAGCCTGAGTATAAGTACACGAAGAAAAGGTGGTGCTATTTACAGGAAGCGGGGGTTATCATATTTGGTTCAACAGAAGACCGCCTCATATTACCCGTATCTATGTTACTAGGCAACAAAAGTGATGTAAGGTTTTGCATGAGTTAAAAGCAAATGTGTCGAATTCAACAACTCCTGCCGGGTATGTATGGCGTAAAACGTCAATACACTTGTCAGTAAGAGCAAAGATGGATACTTTTCGTGCTTCGTCATGACCGAGTACTGTGAGGGACACCTGCTTTCTTCAAGGTCAATACTCATTGTGTGGAGTGTATCATATATTTTGCAAGACCACTTTAACACCAGAACTTTAGAAAATATCAATATTTAATCCGGGTACCGTATTTACTATGCTGAAAAAACGTAGTTTCCGCTTCTTTGATAATACTCAGACAATAACCACTGCTTATGATATTAATGCTAAGGTCAGACAATTAATGCAGCATAAAAATACTGAAAAGGCGAGCAGACCATATTGTTTTTTACAGGACTCTTTTTGCCAAGTCTTTACAACACCACGCATGTAGTTTGTTGATGTCTGCTGGTGTACATTTTAATCTCGTAGCTTTACTATGAACAGCCCCGATAGCAATGACATCGGCAAATTTCAAGTACAATCTTAATGAATCGGACATTATTTGAAAGAAAAACAAACCTTCTTTTATAGTGATTTTATTAAACCAGATACTCACATTGGAGAAACTGTCAAAAGTCATACGAAACGCATATTCCTAAACATTACAAATTGGTACACCACTAAGCTACAGCGAAACGAAGCTATTACTGATGATATTCATCTTTAATCTGTGTAAAAAATACTTGATATACGAGTATAACATATGCAGGGTTTTTTTAATGTAAGCGGAAAATTCTAGGTCCCATTATGTTTTTTTAATTTGCTATATTAATATGAGATAGCAAATACGATATCTCGTTTTAGTACTATCTACTGTAGATAACAATTAAAACTCCACACGTCTAATAGCTCTCTACCTTAGACTGCAAAATTAGTATCATCACTACTTATTAAGGTTTCTGTCGAGACTGTTTTTTCGTGTCGACATGTTACAATAATTTGTTGTCGACATCGACATAATGTACACATAAAGTTGATATCAAAGAGTTAATGTTTGCGGAAAAACTAAACTTGTTTGAATAAGCTGAATGGACCGTTTTAGACGCAAACTTAGCATGCTTATGTAATGTACTAGTTCTTTTTGCATACGACAATATGGATTATATAAAATTCATATTTTTTGTTGTGAACCATCGAAATAACTTTAAAAACTGGTGTAAATGAGGAACAACTATAGGATTAAATTATTCATGCAACACTTTAAGCTCAACTGCTAACAAACAGCTATAAATTGACAATAAAACGTAAGTTTTTATAACATTTTACTTGTCTAATTTTGTCGACAAATGAGATTTCATGTTGACATGTCGAGATATACTTTATGTCGACATTTCGACATAAGGCATGTCGACAGAAACCTTACTAGTTATTGCTATCGACATTTTCATATCCGTACATTTGGTCTTTGGATTATCTACCGCGGATAAAAGATATGATTTCCCGATCTTAGGATATCTAACGTAGGAATGGTAGGTATGAAATAGGATGCTTACGTATTAGGTCAACCAACTATTAATACTAATAAAGAATAGTATATATACCGTATCCACTCGTCCAATTCAACTACTCATTTTCTGAATTTAGATCGCGTTACAGTTGAGCGCTTTCATACTAACTTGCCAAAAATTGTTCAAATAATTTTAATGAAGTGTTGGTTATAAAGTATGACTATTTGTCAAAATTTTGGAAACGGGGATGTTGTTAATTTTAAGGAGATTGTCAGATGGGAAATAGTTGAATTAGACGAGTGAATAGGGTATATATATATATATATTAAGTTCATTTGTCAAACAGCATAATGGGTTATATTTTATAGCAGGTTATACTGTGTTCACCCTAAGTGATCTTCA